>BMAU01005783.1:0-177478 GCA_019973935.1 Trichonephila clavipes | reverse complement strand
AGACTGAAATTAAGAAAAGTTCAGTGTGTGTGTGTGTGATTGTCGTTATTATATGTTAAAATGGTGTAGGGCAAAAGAAAAAATTGTTTATTGAAACATTATTATTTATAAGAAAAATACAAGCTTTACAATCCACTACATCAATATATTAGTGGTAGTCCCATTAAGAGTATTTTATTTATTTCATATATTGTATAACCCTTCCAAATATATATATTTTTGCTTCTACGAAGGAATGAATGGCTTACAGGAGTTATGATATGTGCATTTCACAATTTACAAACCCATGTATATATATTACGTGGATTAATATTATCAATGCACCTTGAGTTAATATTCAAGGATCAACAGGTGTTTCTTTGGACATATTGGCAGGGCTGTCAAGGAAGACATAAGCAATGATTGAAGAGAATGTATTAATAGTTCTTCCCCAAATTTTTAGGTATTTCTCCACTAACAAGAAATTTTAACTAGAAATAATGGACTAGCAGAATTTGGCTAGATTCATAGGGGTTAACCTATCTTAAACTCCTGAAATGCCGAACATTAAAATTGTGGAACCATTAGCCTGTTCATTAAACATTATATCTAGAGCACAGTTTCCAGAGTGAGGGGCGAGGACCCTGTTCCACTTGTCACTCCACATAGTGTAATAAAAGTGTTTCATAAATAAACTATTTTAATGATTGATTAAGTATACACTTAGATTACAATGAGGGCATAGTACCTTTAAACGGCAAAAAAAAATCCATTTTTCAAAAATATTTTTAAAAATTAATACAGACTGTTAGGAGCATTTTAAAACAAACCGCGTCAAAATCGGACCAAAATTACGGCAATAGCAATAAAAAATATCAAACGTCAGCACTGGATTGTCCATTTAAATCCAATGTAAACAAACCATGTTCGTTAGTTTCGGTTTTGAAATCGATGGTGTTATTGAAATTATTTTCTCCCCAGTTGTTGCTAATTTTTAATTTTATCTTTTTTTAGTGAGAGAAGGAAGCTTGCAACTCAACACTGCCCTATTTCCAAGTATTGTTTGTTGCGTAACGTTAAATAAAGAGCACTTTTTGAGTTCCTCACACCTCGGGTATTTCTCTTCGGCAAGGTCAAAGGAAAAGAGGTTACTTGTCATTGGTAGATGAACAATGACGTCATTATTCTGGGCTGCATGGTTTGGCGTTATAGCATTTTTCTATGCCCTAGTGGTTCATTGAAACATAAAAGTTTTGTCCCCATTTGGGAGATTGTTTTTTATGCAGTTTTTTCTTCCGTGTCTTGAGTATAATAGTTAAATTCCCTTGCGTATGAAATTTTCATTGTAAAAATAAGAATCTGTTCTTTTTTTTCATTCACGTAAATCAAAATATTTTTAATGGATTCAATTTTGTAGAAGAAATATATATTTGAGCTTAGTAAATGAGGAACTCAATTACAAATAAAAAAAATTGTTATATAATTTTTAATAATCCATTTACAGTGATTAATAATACTTTGAAAATGAATTACATGTTTCGAGTTTTATCCTTATGTAAGAAAAAAGATGTGACTTATAAATAAAGAAAATGTATGTTTTTTTATAATATATATTTATTGTTAATATTAATGTACATTTTAAAGGTAAATGAATTCGTTCTTATATCAGAATGAATTTGTACAAGCAAGTGATATTTTAAATTATTAGCTTAATTTCATTTTTGTAATTAGTGATTTGTTTTTTGTGTATGTGTGAAAGACTCATTTATTCACATTTATAAAAAAAATTCGTCTAATACTCTATTTCCTTTTAAATTTTAGAATTAAATTTACAGCAAAGGTTTTAGCTATTATAAACTTAACTATATAAATAAAATTTTTATTTTCTATCTTTAGTAAAATACTATAAATAAAGAGATTCGTGGCTATTGTATAAGAAACACCTCACTGTTCTAACTTCCACATCACATCCATATTATTCGTTCAAGTTATCATGGACACATTTATTCACATAATTCTCAATTTTTGCAATTATTTTAGAGGTTTTCTCTTCTAACATGCTCTCACATATAAATCTTCATTCAAGGTTTAAATCAAAAGTCCTGAAATAGAGTGCCACTTGAATCCCTTCATCAGTGGTTTATTATAGAGAATAGTTTGTTTTTATAACAGGCAAGTAAGATGAAGAAATGGTCATTATTGGAATTTGGATTAATCTTAAGAAGTATTTACTGATCTGCAGTAGCGCACACAGGAATTTTTCAAGGGGGGTTTGGGGTCGAAAGTTCACCATTCTTGTATCATGCTCCTTTTGATTTTGTCGATTTTCGGGAACAAAACACAGTAAAAAACTAATTTTTGAATAAATAATTAGCATTAATTAATAAAATTAATCATTAATAACAAGTAATTAATTAAATTTTACGTACTATATACTTATAATTATAATCAATCGGAAAAAATTCGGAAAAATCAATCAGAGAGGGGGGGTTCGGACCCCCCCTCCCCTTGCATGTGCCACTGCTGATCGGTGTTGTGTCACTCGAAGCACATCAATTTTCTCCTTTCCTGAAGTATGTTTCCTCCTGTAAAGCTACTACTCGAAAATTAATACGAAAATATGACATAAAATTATACGTTTTCGAAAAAAAATAAAAATTAGCCATTAAACTATAATTTCCAAAAACTTATTTAGATTTTGCATACGGCAGATACCTGTGGAGGCATTTTACACGTTTTAAGTGTATATTATTGGGAGAGGGGATTGATCTTACATATTGATTTTCAAATGTAATGGTTTTTATTGCTATGTTAATAAAAAATATTCGATTATTGTGAATTTTTCGATTTATTTTTGAACTGGGGCTAATTTTTTTTCTGAGCTGCAGATTTGGAAACTATTTTATTACCATACGTCCTAAAAGGGAAGATTGTGTTTAGAATTAGAATGACGCATGCATTATATTTCTTAAAATATTTTTGAAGTTTATTTATTTTTATCACACACAGAGATCAGAGCATTTATCTTAGAATTTCAACAATGTTATATTAACTGATACATCAAAAGAATTATAATTTATTGTAACTTAAAAATAAAAAGCTAACAAGTTTAACTTCTATCCATAAAAATAATAAAATAACCTTTTTATACGAAAGATGAAAAAGTAAGAAATAAATGTATTGTAATTAGTCATAAAAGAACAATTAAATACGAATAAGAATAGTTTTTTCCTTATATAAATAAGTTTACCAAGATACATGAATGATTTGCTCGTTGCTGACTTAAAGATATGTGTAGTCATAACTTTGTCTTATGTTAACTAATTGTTTGCGTTTTACTAATCAATAATTTTTCTAAAAATTCAAAGGATTTGATATTTTATGCTAACGAAAGCAGTACATTACAGTTGGAAAATTTTTTAATTTTACATTTATTAACTTGTGTATTTAAAGGATTTATTTTTAAGAACATGCAAATAAATCGATAGTTTATTAATATCTCATTCAGAGGAAACATGAGGGATAACGCAATGAGACGGACCTTATTATTTGAATAACAATCAAGTAACGAGGATGATATCCGACCTGGAACCCAGTCGATTATGTTATGACGGCAATGAAAGTACTTTAAGCCTTTAGAAAGTTAACGTGTATTAGAGCCTGCCGCGTTGCGTGGTTAGGCATTCTTCACTACAACACGGTTGAATTAAATAACAATAAACATTTATTAACTTTAAAGATTAAATGAGCAATTAAGAGGTAAGCTTCTAAAAACTACAACACATGGTGAATCAGGCACGCTACAAGAATAACAGATCAATTCAGTTCAGTTTTGGAGTCGTTATGTTGGTATCGTTGACCCTTCCAGTGTCAACGATACCTAGTTGGAAGATGAACTTTGCGACCAGAACGTGTAGATGGCTGGGTAGGCGTTGAAGCTGTTGGATCAGATTCCACAGTAGCAGGTGTTGAAGCTGTTGCATTAGGTTCCACAGTAGCAGGTGTTTCATTCTTGGTTTGAGGTAGTTGCAAGTCCTCAGTGTTAAGAAAGAAGCCAGGTTTGCATCTATCAATAGATACAGATACCCGTTTACCATTGATGTCAAGGAAAAACACTTTATCCTTCCTTTGTAAGACTTTGAAAGGGCCATCATAGGGTTGTTGAAGTGGACGACGTAACATGTCTCGGCGAAGAAAAACATGTGTTGCTTCCAACAGTCCTGGATGGATAAAAACTGGACGTTTGCCATGGTGTTTTGGTGGTTTAGGGTGAAGTGATTGCATATGAGACTTAAGTTTCGAAACAAAATTCACAACATCATCGTCTGGCTTGGAAGAGTCAAACATCTCCCCTGGCAGTCGAATAGTGGTCCCAAAAACTAATTCAGCTGGGGTACTCAGAATATCTTCTTTAAGAGAAGCTCGTAGACCTAGTAAGATGATAGGGAGTACTTCTGTCCAACGCTCCAGTAGCATGGCATTTGATTGCACTTTTTAATGGGCGGTGCAATTCTTCGATCATCCCATTAGCTTGAGGGTGGTATCCAGTTGTACGACACTTCTGAACACCAAGTAGTTTGCTAAGAGCTTTGAAGAGCGAGGACTCAAACTGCCTGCCCCTGTCGGTTGTGAGAATTGCAGGAGTTCCAAAGCGAGACACCCAAGAGGAAAAGAAGGCCTCAGCCACAGTCTCAGCAGTTATGTCTTTGAGAGGTTTGGCCTCTGGCCATTTCGAAAAACGGTCAATCATTGTCAGGCAATAGGTGTAGCCATTTGATGGAGGTAGAGGTCCAATGAGATCAGATGAACATGATCAAAACGTTGGGAAGGTTCTTGAAATGATGAAAGAGGTGATCTAGTATGACGATGAATTTTGGATTTTTGGCAAGCTAGGCAGTGTCTTGCCCACTTAGCTACATCTGATGAGATTGATGGCCAAACAAAACGCTGCTTCATCAAATGCACTGATCGACGTATGCCAGGATGGGATAAATTATGCATAGCAGAGAAAACATCTTGGCGATGCTGTTTTGGGATGTAGGGTCTGGCTGTGCCCATTGATAGATCACACATAATTTCAGTAGACGAATTGGGAAAAGTTACCTTTTTGAGTTCAAGGAAGTTCCAGATGCTATTAGGGTGTGAAGCTCCTGATCAGTCTGTTGTGTCTTAGCAATACAGTCATAGTCAATTTGACTTGGGAAGGTGATTGCAGAAACACGAGAGAGAACATCAGCAGCAATATTGTCAGATCCTGGAATGTGTACAATATTTGTGGTGAACTGAGAGATGAAATCCAGCTGACGGATCTGCCGTGGAGAAAACTTGTCACTTTTTTGCCTAAAAGCATAAGTGAGGGGCTTGTGGTCAGTAAACACTGTGAAATCTCTAGCTTCCAGCATATACCGAAAGTGTCGGATAGCCGAGTAGATAGCAAGGAGTTCACGGTCGTAGGCACTGTAAGACTTTTCAGATGAAGTAAGTTTTCTGGAAAAGAAAGCCAATGGCTGTAGCTCAGAGTCCACAACTTGGTGAAGTGCACCTCCTATGGCATAATCAGAGGCGTCCACATGAAGAGCAAGCGGGGCAGAAGGTGAAGGATGAGCAAGAAGTGCAGCATCAGCAAGAGCTTGTTTACACCTCTGAAATGCTGTAATTGCCTCAGAAGACCAGTTTAAAGGCTTCTTACCTTTCTGCAGTCCTTCTTACCTTTAGAACCTTTTAAAAATTCACTTAAAAGATACTGTTGTTCAGCTGCTTTGGGCAAGAAACGTCTATAAAAATTTAACAGTCCTAAAAATTTTCTCAGAGAGCCAACAGTCTCTGGTTGTTTGTAATCAAGAACTGCTTGAACTTTGTCAGGCAATGACTTAATGCCATCAGGAGTGATAAGGTGGCCAAGGAAAAATGAGTTCAGTCACACCAAATACACATTTAGAGATATTTAGTTTTAAACCATATGAGCTCAGTCTTTGGAATATAGTTCTTAAGTGGGAACGATGCTCCTCAGCATTTTCTGAGTAACACAAAAATATCATCCAAGTAGACAAAACAAAAAGGAAGTCCTCTTAGTACTTCATGCATGAATCGCATAAAGGTTTGTGGTGCATTCAAAAGGCCAAAACACAAATGGGTATATTCGTAAAGACCCCATGGAGTTGTTACAGCTGTCTTAGGAATATCACACTCAGCTATAGGGATTTGGTGGAATGCCTTAAAAATGTCTATTTTGGAAAATATCTTCTTGCCATGTAGTGCATGAGCAAAGTCATTCAAATAAGGCATGGGGTAGCTGTCGAACTCAGTAACAGAATTCAGCTGCCTGTAATCCCCAACAGGTCTAACTGTAGAGTCAGATTTGGGCACAACATGAAGAGGAGAACTCCAGGGACTTTTGGAAGGTCTAATAATGCCTTGAGCAAGAAGAAATTCAAATTCTACCTTCACTGCATCATACAGTTTAGGGTGTAGCCTTCTATACCTGGCAGTGACTGGTGGGCCAGTAGTAATAATATGGTGGACTGTGCCATGTGATGCTGATTTGGAAATTAAAGAAGGGTTGCTGAGGTCTGGATATTCCGATAAGATGTTTTTAAAACTAATGTTTGCATCTACAGTGACGATTGAGGGCTGTACAATATTTGAAAAACACAAGGAGTGAAAAGAGAAGTTTCCACATCCACCAACCTTTTTTTTTAAGGTCGATTAAAAGGTTGAAGTGCTTTAGAAAATCAGCACCAATTATAGGAGATGATACATCAGCAATTATGAAAGTCCAGATAAAAGGTCGCCTCAGACCCAGGTTCAGTTCTTTACGGACCATATCATAGGCTGGAATTTTGGTATTATTAGCAGCAAATAAGGAGAAGTTAGACTGAGGTGATTTATGCATAGTTGGAGAAGGTGGGATGACACAGATTTCACTTCCAGAGTCTATGAGAATTTCTGGCCAGACTTGCGGTCTAATAAAAATAACCGGCTGGTATGTTTCGAGGGCTCTGCCATTCCAGCTATGACAGAGCTTACTCGTTTTTGCACAAATGCACAAGGTGAAACACACTTGCGGGCCTGCTCTTTATAACGGCGATGATAGTAGCAGATGCCACTTCCTCTATTGACACTCCTAGAGCGTGAATGTGATCTCCGGCGGTCAGAACTATATCGTTGGTGGCGAGAGGGAATTGCGCTCTCTTGTCAGTTCAGCAACTTGTAGAGACAGCTCTTGGATCTGCCTGGCGAGAGAGTCCATGGTTGGCTGAGCACTGCATGAAGATGACTGGGATGGTGGAGGAACAGTTGTGGCAGCACATATAGTCGAGGACGCACCAACAACCTCAGAAACCTTATCGGCGATGATAGCCAGTTTATCCAAAGGCTCCGAGGATGCAGACAAAACAGTCTGGATATGTGGTGGCATTCTTTGAAGCCACAAACTTTGCAGAAAGTCATCCTGGAGTTGGCCATTAGACAGCTCTTTCATTTTTCGCAACCGGTGGCTGACCTTCTCATCTCCTAGCTGAAGGTCAGTAAGCAGTTTCTTAATTATTTGAGTCTCCGAGTCGCTAAATTGGGTGATGAGCCGCTGCGAGAGAGTGTGATATTTGTCACTGTTCGGAGGGCTTAACACAATGTCCGACACGTAGGAGAGAGTTTCAGCATCCAGGTTCGCAACCAAAGCAGAATACTTAGTATCATCACTGGAGATACCACTGAATGTGAATGCATGGTCGCATTGCGCAATCCATAGACGAACGTTGGATTTCCAAACGGCGGCAGCCGCAACGCAATACGAGCGACTTCAACGGTTTCACTAGTCATATTGTTGAATAAGCAGGAAGCGAAACGAATCTCCGAGCAGATGCTTCAAGTGGCCCTTTAGGAGAAGGAGAAAAAAAATTTTCGCTACGTACTGATCATCCGTAGTAGAAGAATTTGTATTGCATTCGCAAGTAGAACAGAATAGCTTACGTGTTTTTAAGTCCAAAAGGGATCACCACTGCCGCGTTGCGTGGTTAGGCATTCTTCACTACAACACGGTTGAATTAAATAACAATAAACATTTATTAACTTTAAAGATTAAATGAGCAATTAAGAGGTAAACTTCTAAAAACTACAACACATGGTGAATCAGGCACGCTACAAGAATAACAGATCAATTCAGTTCAGTTTTGGAGTCGTTATGTTGAGCTGTAAGGTCGCTGCAAGCCCTGCTAGATGATGGAATCCTCAATTGTGATCACTCGGCTACCAGAGCTGTAAAAACATGTGGAATATACAATGTGATAATGTTTAACAAGTGACATTTATTTATGATTTTGAGATATAGTATTAAGTTAACACCACATTCCTGCCGTTTATCACATTTAACTGTCATTGTTAATCGATTGTCATAATTTTCAGCATACATAGGAACAATTAATTCAAAGATGAACATTATCATATAATTTTAATCCTTGAAAAATGCTTGGTGTAAAAATCTAAACTTAATCTTAAGATTCAATAATTATGAAATCTAATGCATCAAAACAGAATGAATTATCGAGGCAATAAAAAAATGACATTTATCAATGTTTTATTCTGTAAAGGACAGTTTTTGTAGAGATTTTCTCTCGCTAGATGGCTGCACCTGTCAACTGTTTTTCGAATCCATGAAACGTGGTATGGGCAAAATAGCAAATTAATTCTATTCAAATAAATGTTAAACTTAAATAATAATTGTTAAACTCATTTTATATAAATGCATTTAATTTCTGTTAATTTTTATAATGATCTTCATAATTTATATTTCTGTTTTTATATTTTTACTTGTGTAGTCGTACCGATTATATTATGCTTAACTGCAACATAACTGTATAAAATACTGAAAACGTGGCATTTCTGTACAACGTGTAGAGAGAGCTTTGCCGCCGGTGTTGAACGAACACGCAGAATAAAAATTCCAGTAGATATTGATAAAGTCTAAAGTTTGAATTAAATGAAAACTCAACACTTGAGTATTTATTAGAGTGCTATGAAACAAACACCTAATAACTGGTGACCCTGGATTTATTGATTGTTAACTGGAAAATGACAAAATAGCGCATTGGCTAACAAGATCGTGGAAATGGCGTCAAGAACAATTGATGCTGCAGTGGTTCAGAAAGATTCCTTAAGAGTGGATGAACTCCTGTCTAAATTAGTAAGTCTTGAAGAACAACTTGCCTCTTTGAAGCTACAATGAAAAGTACAGAGCTCTAGGCCTCATCACCATCAGAGGAGTAGAAGTCGCAGCAAATCAAGGCGCCGCTACAATCCTCAGGGAAAATATTGCTATTACTATTTCCAATTCGGGAAGAAGTGCCTCCCAGGTAAATACGTACAGTCGTGCAGTTTCAATGAGCCGGGAAACGAATCCCAGCAGTAGACGCCGCGGCGAGTCCTGCTGCCGACATTTTAGGCCGCAAATTCCGGTTATTTGTCAAGGACAGAGAAACCGGATGTCAATTCCTTGTGGATAGCGCAGCAGACGTCTCGATCCTCCCTTGGACAAAAACGAAAGGTGAGTGCCAAGCCTCTCAATATAAACTGTATGCTGCTAATGGCACTGAAATTCCAACATATGGTCTAAAAATTCTCACGCTGGATCTAGGCCTAAGACGCCCATTTCAGTGGCCGTTTATTATTGCCAAAGTTAAGCGAGAAATCATAGGGGCTGATTTCCTTCAAAGATTCCAGTTGCTGATAGATCTGCACAACAGGAAATTAATCGATGGAGTAACAAATCTTTCAATTAAAGGAGAAGTTGCTACCATCCAAGAAAATAATGATCTCAGCACAGTCAATAGATCCTCCAAGTATTTCAACCTGTTTAAGTCGTATCCTGATTTAACCAAGCCAAACTTGGTTAACAGAGTTGTTAAACATGGAGTAAAGCACCACATCCTAATCACTGGCCAACCGGTTTATTCGAAGGCAAGACAACTAGCCCCTGATAAGTCGAAGCTGGCGAAGCAGGAGTTCCAGTTTATGCTGGACAACGACATTATTCGACCCTCAAAATCTCAATGGGCAAGTCCATTGCACTTGGTTAATAAGAAGGATGGTATATTAAGACCATGTGGCGATTACAGGCGACTCAACGCACAGACAATACCAGATCGATATCCAACTCCTAGAATTGAGGACTTTAATCACATCCTAAAGGATAAAAAAATATTTTCAAAGATAGATCTTGTAAAGGCATATTATCAGATACCTATTGCTGAGGAAGACAAAGAAAAAACTGCCATCACCACCCCATTTGGCTTGTACGAGTTCAATACTATGAGTTTTGGACTAAGGAATGCTCCTTCAATCTCTTCCAACGCTTAATTACTGAAGTACTGTATGGACTCGACTTTGTTTTCCCGTATCTTGATGATGTACTTGTTGCCTCATCTACGGAAGTGGAACACAGTGAACACCTAAAAATGGTATTTGAAAGATTCCAGCAATATGGACTTCGAATAAATGTTTCCAAATCATTGATGGGAGCTGCCCAAGTTGAATATTTGGGATTTCTGATCACGGCAGAAGGTTCTCGGCTATTGCCAGAAAAAGTTCAAGCTATCTTAAACTACCAGAAACTATTCATGACCTGCGGACGTTTCTGGGCATGATAAATTTTTACCGAAGATACCTAAAGGATGCTGCTAAGACTCAAGCACCTCTACATGAACTGTTAAGAGGAGCGAAGAAGAAAGACCGCAGAAAAGTGCATTGGACTGATGACACCAGGAGAAGCTTCGAAAAATGCAAAACTGACCTTGCCGAAGCTGCTCTTTTATCCTTTCCAAGATCTGGACTACCCCTATCACTTTGCACAGATGCATCAGATTTTGCTGTGGGCGCAATACTACAGCAGTTAAAAAACGAGGGTTGGAAGCCAATAGCTTTTTACTCAAAAAAGCTAAATGAAACACAAACAAGGTATAGTACCTATGACCGAGAACTATTGGGAATATACCTTTCAGTGAAACATTTCAAACACCTGCTGGAAGGGAATGATTTTGTTATATATACTGACCACAAGCCTCTGACTTTTGCATTTAAGCGAAAAAATGAAAAAGCATCACCAAGACAACAACGACAACTTCAATACATTTCAGAATTTAGTTGTAACATTCAACATGTATTGGGTAAAAATAATGTTGTTGCAGATGCCTTATCCAGAATTGATTCAATTTCTGAAATCAACTTTGATGAAACTGCAGAAGAGCAAACTACTGACGAAGAGTTGCAAAAATTATTGCACAACAATTCCCTAAAATTTAAACCTTCGACATTGCCATCTGGAAAAAAACTTTGGTGTGACATCTCAACGCAAAAAATTAGGCCTTACATTCCACAAAAATTTAGGTTTCAAATATTCCAACTAATTCATGGCTTAGCTCACCCTGTTATTAAATCTACAGTAAAACTGATGACTGAAAAATATGTCTGGTCAGATATTAAAAAGCAAGTCAGAGAATGGGCAAAAGCTTGCATTAGATGCCAAAAATGTAAAGTCAGCAGACATACAAAATCTAAATTAGGAGAATTCGAACAACCAGATGAAAGGTTTAGTGTAGTTCATATAGATCTCATTGGAAAACTACCACCTTCAGAAGGGATGCAGTATTGCTTAACCTGCATTGACCGATTCTCTTGCTGGATGGAAGCAATTCCTATACCTGAAATAACAGCTGAAATAGTTGGGAGAGCATTTTATGAGAAATGGATTTGCAGGTTTGGAGTACCTGCCAAATTAGTCACAGACCAAGGTCGACAGTTTGAGGCAGAACTATTTAGAAGCATAGCTGCAATATGTGGTGCTTAAGTAGCCCACACAACATCTTACCACCCTCAATGTAATGGGAAAATAGAACGTTTGCATAGGACCTTGAAAGGTGCTATAAAAGCTCACAACAATATTAGGTGGACAGAGTCATTACCCACTGTGTTGTTAGGTTTAAGAGCTGCCATAAGACCTGACATTAGTTACACAATTGCTCAGATGGTCTATGGTACTTCTATTAAATTACCTGCTGAATTGTTTGATCCCCCTACTATTAACGGTATCCACAGAATTTTGTTGCCAAATTACAGCAACACATGGCAGATCTAAAGCCACTGAAGTCTCCTAGCAACAGGAAGCAAAACATCTTTGTGCATAAAGATTTGAAATTCTGTTTCCATGTGTTTATTCGTATCGACAGAGTTAAAAAAGCATTAGAACCACCATATGAAGGACCATATACTGTACAAAAAAGTATGATAAGTATTTCACAATCTTAATCAAAGATAAAGCAGTTAATATCTCTGTAGATAGACTGAAACCTGCCTATTTGTTAGCAGTGGACAATCAAAATGAACAAACTAGTGTTGGGGAAAAAATGAGATTTCAAATTGGAAAGAACTTTCCCCATTGCATGATGAACATCCTACTACCTACTACCATCCTACTACCAGAAAGATAAAAAACCAGTAAGATTTAGAGAATAAACAAAATAGCAACTATTATGTATGTAAGTGTGTTAAAGTTTGAAATTCCTTTCACTTATTACTAGTAAACAGTTATTAAAATTAGTAAATTTGAAAATCACCATTTATAAAAATGTATCTAATTGATTAAATATATTTCTTTTGGTAATGCAATTCATGTACATATAGTGAAAAAGTTATGGTAAACACTGCTTTAAATGTTGTAGATATTCTTATAAAAGGACAATGTATGTTTATTCCTGGATATTAGAATTGAAAATTGACTCTTAATTGGTTATATATACATGTATGATTTTTATGCTAGTATTGTGAAATTTAAATAATTATTCTTCCACTATCCTGATATAACCTCATCAGTAGAATTGTTTGTAATTTCATAACAGCGAGAATCTAAATCAAACAAAAGCTTTGTAAATAAAAAGAAATTAAAGATCATGATGTAAAATGTTCCATATATATTCTCGCATTCAAATTAATATATGTTATACAAAGTTTTCAACTTTATGTCACAAATAATTATTCATTACTACTGTTTTTTACATTGTCGACAGAAATTCTCTCATTAGTATTACAATTTGTGGGCATCTCATCTCTTAAATGTGTTACAGAATGGGTTTTTTTTTCATTGGAAAGTATGTATTTTAACAAAATTATCTATTATGTATTTAATAATGAACATAAAGTTTTCAGGATATCTCAATATAAATAGATGTGTTAACATCAAATTCTATGTTTATAAATAGATATGTGTTAGCATCAAATTCTATGTTTATAAATAGATATGTGTTAGCATCAAATTCTATGTGTAGAAATAATATGTGTTAGCATCAAATAAAATGTGTATAAATAGATACCGTTTTGCATAAAAACGCTCAATTGTGGTAAATGGATTGTATTAGTGATTAACTGAGTTATAATTATGTGGTGAATTGAAACTAATGTTTTCTGGTATTCTTTCTTGTAAATAGGAAGTTTTCTGTATGTTATATAGTATAAAATTACCCATTGTGTATATGTAAATATGAAAATTGATTTTTATTAAACACTATTAGATTTGATATGCTTCATAATAGTCCAAAAAAATTAAGGTGTTGTCATTGCAGAGTAACTTGAAATGTTTTTTAATGGCATGTTAACTTTCATTGGAATATGAATGATTTTTTTCGAAAAATATTTATGTACTTCTTAGTTTCCCACCTTCAAATATTGACTGAGTTTTGTGTATTTTGCAAAAGCATTCTGTAGTTTATTCGTTTTTTGAGTTATTGAATATCTTATGTGTACTCTTTTTTTACTTTGTTTAAATTTGATTGTTGTTCAGTATAAATATACATTTAAAGTAATTGCTGAACATTTTAGTTGTATTTTTCCATGTATATTTTATGAAACAGGAAGGTAGCTGTGTTTAAATATTTTTAAACTTGTAGCATATTTTGTGCACTAAGACTTCTGCAGCAATCCTATAGTAGTAATTTTGTGTTGTGTAATGCAATGATTGTGTTAAAAGCGGTTTGTATAAGTTTAACTTGTAAAAAAAATGAAATCATAATCTGTTCAATAAGTCTGAAACTGTCCCTGCCATATATTTTTTTTTCTTGTATCATAACTTTGTTACTAGCAAGGGAGTAATGTAAAGGACAGTTTTTGTAGAGATTTTCTCTCGCTAGATGGCTGCACCTGTCAACTGTTTTTTGAATCCGCGGGACGTGGTATGGGCAAGATAGCAAATTAATTCTATTCAAATAAATGTTAAACTTAAATAATAATTGTTAAACTCATTTTATATAAATGCATTTAATTTCTGTTAATTCTTAAAATGATCTTCATAATTTATATTTCTGTTTTTATATTTTTACTTGTGTAGTCGTATCGATTATATTATGCTTAACTGCAACATAACTGTATAAAATACTGAAAACGTGGCATTTCTGTACAACGTGTAGAGAGAGCTTTGCCGCCGGTGTTGAACGAACACGCAGAATAAAAATTCCAGTAGATATTGATAAAGTCTAAAGTTTGAACTAAATGAAAACTCAACACTTGTGTTAAATTCACTTCTAAATTTAGTGAAAAACGATACTAATAGGTAAGAAAACTAAATTTTCTCTTACCTTCAAAATTTCCGGGGATGAGCCTCTTTGCCGTATATCCTCTCTGCTGACGACGTGAAAGAGAAAAATGCGCAATCTTCAAAAATGAAACTTGAAAATATTTTTTAGTTTTTTAATTATCGACACACACACACAAAACAAAACTACAAACTAACACTACGACATATGACAATTAAATTAAAAAATTAAAGAAAATATGTATCCCATAACATGGGCCGCGAAGAGAGTTCTATCAGTCTGTACTCAGCAAATCCTTTAGTCCGTCTGGCTCGTTGCCAAAGAAAAAAGTTCTTTTCAATGAATTTCTGGGAGTGGGCGTGGACAGATTGATCGGAATATGACAACTTGAGTATTTATTAGAGTGCTATGAAACAAGCCCCTAATATTTCTTTTAAGAAAGAAAGTATACAAAAATTCTTAACAGAGTGTTATATAAATAACTAATTAATTCTCAGAGAAGCAATTATAAATTGATTAACCACAATATAGCTTAGTTGAATATTTACATGTCTATTGGTACACAGATGTTCAATAGTTATAAGACTTTTTAAACTCCCATATAGTTAATGTAATTTTGTTATTTGTTAAAGAATTATGCATGTGTCTTAAAGCAAATATTTTCCATTATAAAAAGATAGTGATCTTCAGAGTACTATATGATTATAAAATAGCCCCTTATCGATTCGAGATTTTACATTATGACATAGAGAGAAAGGCAGAAATTTTGCTGTTTCTTTCCATTTTTTAAATTCATTGTATGTATCTAAATGTTCAAATAATTATATTATTATTTGTTTTTCAAAATTAATTAATTTAAGAGTTAACACGATAATTTGAGTTTGTATGTACGAAATTACTGCGTTTAACAGAATAAAAATAAATCTATAACATTTTCAACATTTTAAAACATTTACTGAAAATCAAAATATAAATAAATTTTACCCTGATAAATTAATTTAAATTTGCTTTCGGTTATTATACCTTTGACTGAAATGAGAAATAAGCGTTTCCTTTTTTTGTGCAATAGTTTACATTGTGATTAGTGTTTTATATAATGATGAATGTTTTATACTATTTCATTCAATGCCTTTTAATAATACTGAAAAAGAAATCTTGGTGGAATGTGGTTTAAATTCGTAGGAAATGTCTCCTTTAAAAGGAAAAGAAATCTTTTGAACTGAAATCAGTAGTAATTATCACAGGCGATTTCCAAACACAAGTTTCTCTAAGAAAAGGAAAATGGGGACTTTCAAACTTAGAAAGTTCTACAGTATTGGATAATTTTAAAAAAAATTATCCAATCCAAAGTATCTGAAAAAATAAATATAATCTGAACGTAGTCGAACAGATAGTTAGATTTAAATTAAAATAATATGTTCGTTCTCTCTCTCTTTTTTTTTCGCCTATTTATTCGTGAGTCACGCATTTTATATACAATAGTACAAAGAAAGTAGTGTTCGGGGCGCTCTAAGGCTATTGAACGTTTGAAACTCTGAATACAGAATAAGATGGTTCTTGTAAATGAATATGGAAAGTAAGTCGTAAAATCTTTTATATCAACAAAAAATGCTTCTCCCGGTTGATTCTTCAGTGTTTGGTCATTGTTAATTATCATATGCCTATTTGGTGTAAGAAAACCTAGAAATGCACATCTGCCTTTTTATAAATCTTCTAATGTTACTTTCAAATAGCCGGAAAACTATTCTTCCTCTTATTGCCGTAATAAATCTTGGCAAGTGGCATGTAATTTACGGAGTTCCTGTCCCTAAATGAGGGACGCACCTCCTCATCAGAATTTTAAAATTAAGAGCCGAATTTATGGGGTTGCATAAATAATTTAAATTTAAAAGATGAAATTAAAATGGACAGAACAATTCTGCTGGAACGGCGACAGACGAAGTCTGTCCGCCGAAGGAACGATTGCCCTGCTTACTACGATTTGATTGGCCGAAGCCAGTCACTTCGCAGAAAGTGGGCGTGGAAATGGATTGGGTTTATCCGAAAATAAACGACCCGAGACAAGGAGATCTTGAATAAAAATTCTAAGATCTCATGCAAAAGAGGGAGAGAAAATAAATTTTGAATAAAATTTAAAATGAAGGAGAGAGAGAGAGAACCAACTTGCACATTGCCGGTGAAAATGGGGGTGGGGGCAGGACTAAAAAGGTGAATATAGGACTTTGCGGTATAAGAATTTCTATGACGCAATGAAGTCATATATGTGATACAATCATGATAAATAATTAATAGAAGTAAATGAGGAATATCCAGTTCTCAAAAATAATAGCGATCGTTCAAAAGAACAATTTAATTAATGATTGCTGGATGTGAAACGAATTTTACAAGAGTTGCTAGATAGATATAGGTCCGTGCCTCAATCTGGTGGCCGTAAAGGAAAGCTGAAGCGAGAACAACCGCAAAATTGAATCCAATCGGGTCACCCTCTCGGATTCCGACCGCGGTGAACACCGCTTCGGAAAAACGTTAATTCCGCGACTCTCGGTGCGGAGTTAAGGATTTACTACCTACGGTGAGAGTTTTTACTTTAAAGTAGAAATAAATTAAATAAGTAAAAATTAAAAATTTAATTTAAGTTCCCAATGAGAAATAAGCTGGGGGAAATTTATAAAATCGTGTTCAAGAAGCGCTCTGGGGTGCTTTTGAGACGATGGCACTGCGGGATCGTATGCAGGCTGGTTACTAATTAGCTCATTGGGAACGTTAGGGAGTTTATCGAAGAACCTTTTAGAAAGGTCCTTTATATGAGGTAAAAATGGTTTAACTTTTAAGTCACGATATATGACCTCATTGCGTACGAACCAGGGAGCATTAACTATTTGTCTCAAAAATGAGTTCGTCAGCGTGTGTAGCTTCTTTAAATGGCACATGCCAGCGGATCCCCAGATTTGTCGGATTATTGATTTGTAGAGCAAAACCTTATGCCGGATCGCAAGTTTACTCCTACGGGAGATAAGCCGTTTGAGAACGGCATGAACAGCCTGCGTTTTTTTGCGAGTCTGTACTATATGGTGGGCAAAAGTTAATTTTGCGTCTAAATATAACCCTAGGTACTTTGCAACATGTACCCAGGGGACGGGTTGGCCAAAAATTTGGAAAACTATTCTTCCTCTTATTGCCGTAATAAATCTTTGGAAAGGGCATTTCCTTTTCTGTTAAATTGTCGGACATAGGATAATGCCGACAAAGCCCCTCCAAAAAGCCCCTCTTCTACTTACCCGGTCACTTTAAGGACCTGTTCAAACGAAGAGGAGGAGGGGGGTGATATTTGAAGCTAAAGTCTTTCTTCGTTTTGAAAAAAAATTAAGAAAACTTTTTGCCACAGTTATCTGCAACTCGATTGAGGAGTCAGTGCGTTGAGAAGGAAATGTTTTTGTAATTGTTTTGAATGCTGATCGAAGGAGTTGTCTTCGTAGGAAAGCTTTGGCTCTACCTTACGCACAAAATCAGTTCATCATCGCGCAAAAATCAGAGCAGTAATCTTATAATTTAGGCATTATGCAATTATTTTGAAATTTTAAAAAAAAGTAAGGATTATCCAAAGGCTAAGTATATAACTCTTTTTGTACAAAAGTCGAAAAAAATTAAGAATCCCAGTATTTTGTCATTACTCGCAAAAGAAACAATTTAGTACAAAGAATAATAATATAATCCTTTTATGTAAACAAGTTTACCGAGATACATGAAGCTCCTTGGCAAATTAAACATGTTTGTAGTCATAATATTTTGTCTTTGATACCAGCTTATTGTTTGTACTTTACTATCAAGTATTCTAACATTCAAAAGCATTTCCTCTTTTTTACAAATGAAAACAATTTATTACTGTTGAAAAAAAATATAATCTTAAATTTCTTATGTGTGTTTACAGAATTTATTTTTAGGAACACGTAGGTAAATTGATAAATCTAATATATATTATAAATGTGAAAGTTTGTGAGGATGTTTGTGGGTCTTTCACGCAAAAACAACTGAATGGATTTTAATGAAACTTTACAGTAATATAGCTTATACATCAGAATAACACATAGGCTATAATTTATAAAAATTTGTAAAAAGTGTCCAAAATATAACGTTATTTGTCAAGTATGTAGGAAAAAATTCTGGCATCTTCAAGCAAATCTGGCTTGCGCTGCAAAAAGCCCACGTCAGCATATATCTATCTTTTGTTTGTGAAAAACTCTTTGTTTTTTGGCTACGCAAGGGGCTCGCTTTTAATTAATTCCTGTGATCAGAATAATGCCTATTTTTTATTTCAAATTAAAACTAAGTTTTGAAGGGAGAGGTTGTTATAAATCTCTCTTTATTTTAATGTTTTTTTTATGATTTTATTATGCACATTTGGTAATAAGAAATTGATCTTTTTCAAAATAAATGCTTTTATCGGTTCTGGTACTTAAAGTAAATAAACTTTCTCTTTCACACTGCATCATTTGGACAAATTTTCAAAATTTGTTTGTGATTAGTAGTTAATTATAACACTATAATTTTAATTGAAAAGGCAGATATAATTATTTTTATACTTAAAAACGCAATAACTACTGTACTGTATTTTTTGGAGTGTGAGAGTGAGTGAATATTAATGTCGCACTGTTCAGCTACACAAGGGCTTTTGGCAACGTATCACGTAATTTCGAACCATGGTCAAGTGACGTGGACAACACCTGAGCTGGCACCCCCTTCTCCTAACTACCACACCACACCAACTTATAAGAAATATTCTACCAATACTTAGCAGGAATATTCTTTGAAATCCACTCTTCCAAGATATATGGCAGCACGGGTTCTATGATGAGTATTTTAGCGGGGAAGCCGAATAGTTTTGTAGCAGATATTGCGTTTTCAGTTGACGGCGTTTTCAGCGGATTGCAAAGATTATTATTTTTGTCCCGAAAAAATAGTTTATGTCAAAATTTAAGTGTCTTATGTTTTTGTATGTTAGTGAAGACCTTCGAAAATGATTTGACTACTTATTTTAAGTGAACGGTGTACATAATTAATTTTACAGTGGAATATCTTTAATTAATTTATTAGCTCTAATGGATTAAATTTTCCGAAGTGGAGTATTTTGTTTATGTATATCCCTTAATTTTAACTGTAGTGATCCAAAAAAAATTCTATGAAAAAACTGCAGTAAATCATAATGCGGTTGGATAAAGTATTAAAGTGCATCACGCCCCTACACGGCGGGTCTTACAAAGCTCTAATAAAGCTCGAGCTACGAAAGTAGCTAGGCATTTGCCAACTTAACTCTATCGTTAACATTTCGCAATGTTTTTCGTTGAATCGCCATTATAATTTAAGAATCAGCGTTGCTTGCGAATATTACAATTTTAAAATAAAATAAATACAACAGAAAGTAATATTAATGTATTACACTTTCAGATATAAATTATTTACACTACTTTAAGCGTTCATTACGCAAAACTTTTAACAATGTGTTACTTTTGCTGAGCAGAGATCAACTTAGGGAGGTATTTTGAAAAATCGACCCTCAAGAGTTACGAGGAATTATAAATAAAAAAAATCCTTTTTATCAGCTATTAGATCTACATACTTAAAATTTAACAAAGGTGTTTTTTTTTCTTTTTTTTTTTTTCTTTAGCTGAGATATGCGAAAAGCTTTTTTTGTTTAATTTTCAATTCACATAAAATTAACTCATTAAAAACTTCTTTTTCCTTCAATCTGTGTTGTTTAGTTTTTCAGTTCACCCGTGCGAAGAACGGGTATACCAGCTAGTTATTAATATTTCATTTACGAGTTCCATTAGGAACAAAGTAATAAGACGGACCTCGTAATTTAAATGACGATCAAGTAACGAGAACGATAGCCGAGCTAGAGCCTCCACTTCTAATTTCCACACCATGACAACGTAAGGATTTTGACTTAATGCGTATCAGCTCTGTTACATGATGGAGCCCCTAATCGTGATTATTTTTCAATAAAAAAACATGAAGGGACTACAATGTGGCACTATTTAACATGTGCCAACATTTATAGCCTTAGAATATTCACATTTTATAGCATAATGTGAAACACCTACCTACTGTTCATCTCATTTATTTGCCACAGTAAATGTTTTATCATAATTTTCAGTATATATAGGAAGAATTAGGTCAAAGTAAAATATAATTTTAATTTTTGAAAAATATTGTTAAATAAAATTTAGACTTTTTCTAAGGATTCGTTAAGTATTATGAATTCTAATATATCAAAACAGAATGGATTAAGAGTACCATGTATTCTGCAAATATATTCTAAAAGAAAAAACAATTATAAAATCATTAACAGTGCAGTTTCCTAAGAATCATAGTTGATTTTTGACGATGTCTATTGGAATTCATATGTTGCAAATACGTACAACAACTTTTAAACAAAACACATATTTCACGTAATTTTCTTCTTGATTGAAAAAAAAGCCGTATGCAAGTGTCTCAAAGTAGATATTTTCATTTAAAAAAACGATATAGAGCTTCAAAGTTTTAAACTATTTTAGAATAATTCTTTAACGATCTAAGAAAATCTAAATTTTACATTATGACATAAAGCAAGCACACATTCTCCATTTTCTTTTATTTTATATTATTGATTATACATTATTATAATTAATTTTTCAACCAATCCATTAAGATGTGTTGCTAAAATTTATCAATTTCTATTTTTCTTTATGTTGCTTAGCTAGTATTACATCACTGATAAACATAATTTCACAACTGTTATAAGTAGTTTTATTTTTGATTCAGCTTCTAAAGACTGATACTGTTAATATTGACCGTGTTTGAAAAAACAAACAAATTGAATTAATTAATTAGTTGGAACTGTTATGCATTTAACTCAAGTCTCAGAGTAAACTAAGAGTTCCGTCAATTGCCTGTGATGTTTTTAAAAACTCAGTGATGCAACAGCGAATGAGAGCCTGGACTTAGTGTGCCCATCTTTAATTTCATGACCTTGAAAAGAAGTTCCGGTCAGCCTGACATGAAACCCCCAGTGTTTAGTTCCCAAGCATGCCTGTTACTTACTCCTTTATCGACCCACTGAAGGGACGAAAGGCTGTGTCTGCCTTGCCCAGCCCAATGTTTGAACCCTGGACCTGTGGTGTGGAAGCGTGTTACACAACCACTGGGCTTTCGTGATGCTTTGGTTTGCCACAATAAATTAAATTTACCTGCATAATTTCTGAGTTAAAAAGATATTGCACATTTGACAAAAAATGCATTAAGGATGTATTCTTCCAAACAATGAAAAACGTTCAACTATTTCTAAAATGATTAAATCTTTCTTCTATAAGAATTTATATATTTAAGAATGACAAAATTTACAGTTAATTTTAATATTATCTTTTTCATTTATTTTTTGAATCAGTTATATGCATACCACATGGTTGATGATTCCATTTAAAAAATTTATTGAAATCGAATATTAAGGTCCATTTCTAACAAACTTTATTTCTGCACTTAATGTTAATTTTCTTTATTGGCACATATTCATGCGTCAAGAAATTTCAGTTATGTTTTTTCCTCAATATATTAACAAATTATTTTGCATACTTGAAATCTTGCTCTTTTATTGTATCATGTGTGTGTGTGTGTGTGTGTGTGTGTGTGTGTGCTAGTTTTTCAATTCCTACTATCAGCTCATACTCTATATATTTATTTTGTTCAAATTTTCAGTCGTTAATAAAATGCTTTCTATTCATCCAATCAAGTTCAAATAAATTCTTTTAAAACTTGATAATAGTTTTTTTTAAATATTAATTCATTAAAATTTATTTTTCAATTTTAAATTTATTCTGCGTTATTTCCCTCGTAGTTACAATTAGCTGCAATAAATGTCGCCAGTACATTTTTCTAAGCAAGTAGGAATTGACGTTAAATTTTTTTAATATTACTTGTTTTTTAATTTGTGTTAATTCTGATGCAGTTATATTGCACAATTTGCTCGTGATATAATTTTCGCTCTCTTTTTGGCCCTTTATTCTTAAAAGTTAAAATTAATTGAATTAAATTTAGTCATACGTTGTTTTTTTTAACAACCATGGATAATTAAATATTTTTGCAACTTTTCATAACATATTCAAAATGAAGTTTAATATATGTACAAAATTTTATGCCAGTTTTTTCTGGACTTTTTTTTACCAAAAACTTATTTTATGAGTAAAATCAAATATTAAATTTGCTTGATATGTAACTTGCATTATAAATTATTAATGTTCTTTTTTTATCTCTAATATTGCAGAATAATTCACCTGTGATTGTTTACAAGAATATGAGTATTCAATATGTATCTGTCATATATTTATGGATTTATCATTATTAGTGTGCTGTGATAATCATTCCCCCCTTTATTCCATCTGAAAATTATTAAATGTTTTTTAAAGAAATTCTCTCCTTTGTTACATTACACACATCTAACAGTTCATTAAAAATTACTCAAAATGATTGCTAAAGAAAGGTTAAATAAATTTTTCTGAATAGAAATTACAACCTAATTTTTCTTGATTTATTCAAAATGAAGACAAAACTATTTGGTTCTTACTAAGTATTTAACAATACCTATAGTATTTAAATTATGCGATCTGATGCAAGAGCACAATCAAAATAAAATTTATGGTTACCTTTCAATTGTTAAACATATACTTTCCAAAATTCTTTCATACTTTAATTTTAAAAAACGATTTCATTTTTTTATGCTCGTAAAATAACATTACACATATATAAATTACAAAAAATATTCACTAAAAATCTTTATAATATATTTACACTTTTAAATGATTTAATTCAAATTATATTTTCCTACAAATTTATATATTATTTCTACTTGTTTATAATAATTGCAACTTATGTCAATTTTACTTGGTATAAGAGATATTTCTAGAATGTAACTGTGATTGGATGGTAATTCGATTACCAAGATGAGTGAAATTTCTGCCATTATTTCAGAGAAAAGGTTAAAAAAAAATGCTCACATTTAGTCTTTATAGTTTTTGAAATAAATTTGCAAGCCAACACATTCATAGAATTAGATGACATTCACGAATTTCTTTGAAAATTTTTTAATTACATTTAAAAAACATGCTTCACAACATTCACTTATATGAGTCATGACTTCATACGTTTAAAAGTACTGTTATTCTGATCTAATTCTAAGTTACATAATGTGACATTCATTTATGATTGAAAAAACGGAATAAAAATTTTAAAGCACTTCTATTCTACATTGTTGTTTTAGAATAAGACAGAAACGATCATATAATCAAAGATGTTGATAAATAAAATGTACAACTTTACATCAAACACACAAAAACCGTATTATAAATAACTAGTGTAATTATTACAACATCAATGTGAATATTTTTACATTAAAGATGAAAAGCGTCAGAGGTTCTTTTTATGACAACTTAAACAGTACTTTTTTAAATATGTTACAAGACACAGATTCCTTCACTTTACGTAATGGATTCAGTTCCAATATATTCAGACCTATATGAAATCTATCCAGCATTCACACACACTATATTAAGTTTCAAGCAGCTAAATAGTGAATCAACATTCTGCAACAATTCACAAATTCTGATTAAAATCTGCTTATGCTACAAATACTAATTGTTGCAACTGACAACTTTTAAAATTCACAGTTTTTAGCATAAGATGAAAAATAGACTGAAATATCTCAACTATGTGCGACTTTTCAAATTGTTGCAGAATAGATTAAATAAGGTTTGTGCTAAGTACATAAAAATATAAATGCACATTGGTCATTAAAAAAAGAAAAACGTGGACTCTTAATCAATAGTTTAAACCTAAGTGGAATGCAAATTCTATTCACTCAAACTTTAACTAGAGAGCAAGCATGCATTAATAATAGCAGACTGCCAGACTTTGTTATTTTATAAAAGCTGAAAGTTTTTCTGCGAATGTCACCAACACAGGTAAAAACGATCAGAGAATACAGAGTTTGGATTGTGGTTATTTGCGCAGGTAACAGGTAGTAAAGGTGTATAAAATAGTACCTCAACTTCAAAAAAGTATAAAGCTAAATGTTTTTTATATTTTCTTCAGAATAACATTAGAAATCCTGTCATCCACTTAGAATAGTTGCAACCCCCTGCCAGACACCCCTTAACTTTAAAAAAAATAATTATACCTTTGCTATAATATAAAAGCTGATTTTTATATGTTACTTGTGGACCTATAAAAAGATGTTACCTCTATAGCCAGACAGTTTTAATGGTTTTTAGATCTTGTCAAACACATTGAGTCTGCTGCAGGTGTGAGTGTAAGGCAACTGTTCAAGCGGCTGTAAGTGAGATAGGGTGTTTAGTCTATTGCGATCGCTTGAGAAATCCAATGAAAAAATAGTTTTATTACGTTCATAAGTATCTTACATAAAGTAAAAAGTATTATTCTATTATTACTAAAAATCATACATCATTGTCGATATTTTCCTCTTCGTCACTACTCCAGTCCGTGGCTTGATTGTCATCAATATCGCTTTCATGGGAGATACATTAATTTTTGTTTCATTTGTAATAAAAGTGATGGTAAAATAATAAAGTTCTCTGAGTAAACATTAAAAAAATGTCGCACTGTTTTGAAAATCAGAAAAAAGCATAACATAAAATACAAAGACATTATTTTGCCTGACAAATATAAAGACCATTGTTATCACTGGGAATGCTATAAAGCATTTACAGGAGTTATGGAAAAATACTTAACTTCTAAACCTGTCAATTCTACAAAAAATAGTGAAAAAAAATATCAGCCAGTGTACCTACAGACAATAGTTCTCCAACCATGTCATTGATACCCGAGTTGATCACGGAACCATCTCATTTAGTCTAACTACAGAATCTTCAATAACATCCCAGTCACATAAATTCCAGAAATGAATCCAACAAAGTTGTCATGCCCAGCACATGAGGAAGCCGATACAAAGATGGCATACCATGCATATAACATCAACTATTGAGCAGAAATAGTAATTAGAAGTATTGATACTAATATTGTTGCTATAATGCTTGGTAACATGCACCCCCTTAAAAATGATTCGGTTGCTTGGACGCTTACGGGTACTGGAAATAATTTAAGATATGTAGACCTAACCAAAATACACGCAGAGTTGGGTCAGTTGATTTGTCAGAGCTTACCTGAATATCATGCCATCACAGGATATGATTTTAATCATGCATTCTTCAGAAAAGGAAAATTAAAACCTTACAAAACATTACAAAAAATTCCAATTTACCAGGAAGCTTTCAAGAACTTCGGTACAAGCGAATTAAGTGAAAATACAGATGAACAAAAAGTCTTTAATATTATTCAGAGATTTATATGCAATGTATACAATGCCGTTAATGTAATTGATGTTGATGCCGCTCAACTTCAAATGCTCATTGACTTGTATGCAATCTCTGATGTAAATTAAGCTTTTGACCGAAAGAAGTTGCGAAATTTTGAAGCTAGCTGTCTATCACCTAGCAAAAGATTGCAGCAGTTTCTGCGAGCAAACAAAACATTTCAGTGCTCATCTGAAAAATCCAGCCACATATTAAGCAGAAAATAATGGCTGGGTATTGGAAAATGATAAATACCATTTTAAATGGTTTGAAGGGGATCAACTACCAAGTTATGTCAGTGATTCATTCAAAACTCAATCAGGTATGTAATTATTATGTCAAATTATTGTACATATTTTTTTAATCCTTATTAATATTATAAATGCCAAAGTATGTTTGTTCCTCTTTCACGTAAAAACAACTGAATGGATTTTAATGAAACTTTACAATGATATAATTTATACATCAGAATAACACATACGCTATAATTTATAACAATGTTGTGTAAAGTCTCAAAAAAAACGATAACTGTCAAGTAAGTAGGGAAAAATTCTGCCTTCTGCAAGAAATCCAGTGACAGCATATATCTATTTTTTTACGTGTAAGCCATTATTGCCAAAATAATGTGAACCATAAATACAATAAAAATTTATAATTTGGTAGTAACAAATTCATCCTTATATCAAAATAAATACTTTTATCGCTACTGGCCATACCATAAATATGAGTACAATAAAAATTGATAATTGCACGTTCTAATGTACGATTGGTGTTTGGTAGTAACAGATTGATCCTTATATCAAAATAAATACTTTTATCACTTCTGGTATTTAAAGTAGATAAACTTTGTCTTTTACACTACATCATTTGGACAAATTTGCAACTTTGTTTGTGGTTAGTAGTTAATTATAACGCTATAGTTTTAATTGAACTATATTATACACCTTTACTACCTGTTACCTGCGCAAGTAACCACAATCCAAACTCCGTACTATCTGATCGTTCTAACCTGTGTTGGTAACATTTGCAGAGAAACTTTCAGCTTTTATAAAATAACAATGGTCTGGCAGTCATGGGCTCTTGGACTATAAGATAACATATTTAATAATAAATACAATAAATAATAAATACAATAAACTCAATTGTCAATTGCTGTTCATAGCATTAAAGTAAATGTAATTCTTCCTTTACATTAATAATTCACTAATAAATACAATAAAGAAATTTAATTGCTGATAAAATTTATAGCATTAAAGTAAATTTAATTACACTCTTCATATTAATACAAATATTGCAATCACAATAATAGAGCTGTAGATTTAGTTGATAGGGATCTAAATTTATAACATTTTGGTACAGATTATTATACTTGGAAAAGAATGAGATGATCCTAATCATATATATACACTGTGTTCCATGTGTGTGATTAAGGTGGGAGATCTAACAGACAAACAACAGTAAGAAAAATATCACTTTACATATTTTTAACAAAACAGAAATTATGAAATTTTTATACAAAACTATGAATATAAAACAATGACATTCTTGACATCCATCCAGCTTTAAATAACTTTAGAGATGCATTGTAAGGAGCAATACCATATATTCAACTTGATTCATACTTTGATTCTAGAAACATGCTTACTACAAGTCGATTCATTATTGTATTCAACAGGCAGCAAACCAAATGAAAAAAATATTATAACAAACGTCTTTTTTCCTCAAAAGTTTATATTCTGTCCTTTAAAAACTGGTCGGTTTTCTAATATTCTTGGCAAAAGTCTATTTACAAAATATGTATAAAAATCACAAATTTCACATTTCCAGAGGCAAGGATCTTAAAACATACCAAATCTAAAAAAATAATACATAAATTAATAAAATCTAAAACTTAATATTTTAAACAAACACATGTATAAAATTTAAACATGTATGATACATTCACAGACAAAAAAATTAGCGCACCAAGAAGGAGTCGTCAAAATGAAACGAAATTTTACATACGTAATGACTACTTTGATACAAGTAAATGATTCAAAAATCAAAGAAAAAGGATTGTTTATTTAAGAGAAAAAGGCAGAAGAGTGGAGGATTTAATACCCTGTTGAATCCCCTCTAGCGCGAATGCACAATTCAATACAATCGGGCATTGAGGCATACAAATTCTGTATGATGTCTTGAGACATTTCATTCCATATTTGCTGCAATCTTGTCTCTAATTCATTAAAACTCGTGAGATGCCCAATTTGTCGTCCCAAATGATTCCATATATGCTTGATTGGAGACAAATGTGGGGATCGGGCAGACCAAGGAAGGGTAGTAACAGTGCGGAGACAGTCTTGTGACACCCTTGCCGTCTGAAGCCGAGCATTGTCTTGTTGAAAGATGACACTTGAGAGCCGCTGCATGCGTGGCAACACATGTGGTTGCAGAATGTCATGGACATACCGCTGGGCTGTCATGGTGCCACGGATCAATATAAGGGGTGACCATGTATTGTAGGCAATGGCACCTCATACCATCACACCAGCTGTCGGAGCGGTGTGTCGCTGTAAAGCGAAGGCTGGATTGAGGCGTTCACCAAGGGGTCTCCACACACGAACACAATTGTCATCACAGCTGAGATTGAATCTAGATTTGTTCCATTCCGCTCTGCACTCCAGTTTCCTCTTGCAAAACACCACTTCTCCAAACAGAGGCGCCAGTGGGTGGGCGTCAAGGGCAGCACACGTAAAGGGCACCGCGATCCCCAGGCGCCTTCGTATGGTTCGAGAAGACACAGGGACCCCTAGTGAAGGTGCTACCTGTGCCTGGATGGCAGAGGATGAAGCAGTTGGCTGTACGCGTGCATTTCTTTTGATGTTATGGTCTTGACGACTGGTCTGTCGAGGGTATTCTGAGCCTGGTCTTCATGACATCTCTCGGATTCGATGGTCACAACACAATCAGAGCGGCCTAATTGACGAGCTACTCGGTTAGCTGACCACCCAGGTTCCATCATGCCGATGATTCTCCCCCTCTCAAAGTGCGACAGCTGCTCATATTTTCGTCAAAAAGGCGTAATGGCATGTCTACCTCAGCTCTTGCTTTGTAAACAATTCAGCACACTCAAACACAAGCTTTGGTTACCTGTTTTACACTCCACGGAGAGCGACATTAAATGCCCTCTACCGGCTATGCGTAATGCGCAATCATGCTCTGCATTTGTAACCCTTTGTATATCTCCTCGACATGCATTTTCATACCAAGTTTCGTTACGATCCCGCAATTATATCTTGGTGTTCTAATTTTTTCCCATGAGTGTATGTAAATGAATAAATTTTGCATCAATGAACAAAATATAAAGTAATATAGCTTGTTTAAAAACAATATATATAACAACTGCTTTTATACATTTATCAATAATATACACCCAATACGCAAGTTCTTTACTCAAAGATAAAACAAAGTTGAAGCATAAATATGGTCCTTTATTTTATTCTTTTTTTTAAATACTCTAAAGAATATACATATTTCCAATGGAGATTGAAAACTGCGTAAATACTATGAATATTGAAACACCATAAAAGAATTCCATCCAGCATGCTGGCTGCTGTGCTGTAGGGCCTGGGTTCGTATCCCAGAAAAAGCATGGATGTTTGTAAAGGTATGGTGCCTACACAGCGTGGGGGTACTATAAATAGCTGTCAAGCCTTAAGTCCTCTCACGAGGTTTTAAAATGGGAAGAGAGGTGGGAAGCCCCTGACTACCTTCAGGACGTTCTTCCCCAAAATTAGGGAACAAAGCCAAATCGCACTGTTACATGTATGGTGCTCAAAGCTATGACTAATGACAGATGTATAATCTAGACCAGGGGTATTCAGCCTTTTTTCCCCCGACAGGCTACATTCATATTTCAACTATTTCACTCGGGCTGCAATGAGGATTATGGGGGAGGGGGATGTGCTATGAGATCAAGGGCATTTAAAACTCTAAAAATTGATCAAAATATTAAAACTCGTTATTCTGGATTTCTTTTTAAAACTATATTAAAATCTATCAAACAATTCACAAGAAATAGGTTTTATATACATTTTTAACCCATTTATGGGACAATTTCAATTACTTTCATGAATGACTTGAAGCCTCTTGTTTACATTCTGTCATAAAAATTAAGTTGTTGCGGACTTTGATAATTTAATTTTTTCTTTTGACAAGGCCTCCCTTAATTTTGTTTCAGATATTAAGTTATCAAAAACAGGATGGTATATAGCAAAGAGTTTTTACTGAATTCCAGACTGAAATCAGTGTTATTTGTTTGCAATTAGTTTCAACTTGCTTGTGCATTTTGTTTCAAATTTATTCAAATACTTTTTGAAACATTAATACAAAATATATCAAAATATAACTTAATTTATTAAAGAGTACATTGGAAGCACTTAAGAAATAGTCTAACAGTTTCTTCATCAATTCATATATTTATCCTGAACGATTTCATGTTTATCAATATATATAATGTAATAAATTTCATAGAATGCTCTTGTTACCTTTGCATTTTGTATCATTACCACCAACAAAACATTTTGTTGCTGTTGCTAAGATTATTTTTAAGAAAGTCAACTTATCGTCTTGAAAAGAGATCCTCAAGTAAAAGAAATAATAATTGAAAGATTTGTGCTTTGTTGTATAGTGAAAAGCAAAATAATATTTTTTATATACAAATTTTTTTTAACCAATCAAACAGGTCGCTGATCCCTGTTTGTTTTTCTCTGCAAAATAGTAGAGATCCAAACTGTCTGGAAATGACATTCTTCAGATATTTTTCCTTTTGAAGACATGAGGGTTAATTAAAAATTAATTTCACCCATAAAATCATCTACATCCATCCACTGTTGTTCGTCATTACTAACAGTTACAGCTATAAAAAGTAAAAAAAATACCTCAAAATCCATACCAACATGACATAAATAGCAAAATTGATATATTTGATTACATGATTGATAGAATTTCTTGCTCAATTTTTAATGCAATAATTCTTGAACAATTGAATTTTTATTGCAAGTGGCTAAGACAGGGCCAATTAGAAAGGTCAGGTGGGCGACATGCAGCCCGCAGGTAGAGTATCGCTGATCTAGACCTTTGCCTTGAATTTCATGGTCCTTGATCTGACATCATCAGACGGGTGGCATTAGCACTACAACACAACACAACTTAAAAAGTACTATAAATGTGACTTGTATAGGCTATAGAATTTCATTTATTAATTATTCTTATTGCATTTAGTATTTACAAGATTTTCTAAATTGATTAGCGTTGAATACTTGGAAGGGGAAACCACACTTTTTAATCTCCTTATTTTTGATTATTTAATGTTGCATATAGTTAAATATCTCTTCCTTTCATTTTGGAAAACATGTTCATTCGGAAAAATATTATAATCTCGCGGGCCACACATAAAAATATGTACCTTTATATCAAATTTGGAAACAAAAAAACATTTATTGGAGTGAAAATTTAAAACTTTTCTTTTTAGTGTACAGGATTTAAAACTTGATAATTAAATTGCGGATTCTGTTATAAATCATGATTTGACATATCTGTACAAGAATTATTTACTACACAAGCTTGCGAAGAAGTAGAAAAAATAATTACATTGAAACAAAACTTTTGGCGTTGCAATCATTGTGAAAGTGCAACGACTTAAAAAAAATATGATTCAGTGTGATGATTGCAGTTACTGGTAACATTGGAAATGCGTCAATTTTAAGAATGGGTCAAAAATTAAAAATTGGCTTTGTCCAGATTGTTCTATAAAGTAAAAGATTGCGATTAAGAGAGTTATGGCTCCTGGCGATACCTCTATAAAAAAAACGCATTGAGATTCCTACCTCATGGCGATGTAGAAACGGGACCAATATCATAAATATTTCTAATATGCATTGCTTATTTCCCCCATTTAATTAATTATTTTAAGAGAGAGCTGCCAATAGCTGGGAGGCCCCTGATCACCCCTAAGATGTTCTCCCTCAAAATTGGGGTGGAACCCAGCCAAAACGTACTGTTACCTGAATGGTACTCAAAGCTACGGCTAACGACAAGCGTACTTGTAGCCCTTTGCAGCGATGAATTTCTTGGGTCTCGATCTGACATCGTCAGATAGGTGGCATTAGTAACAACAGAGAGAGAGCAACATTATTTCATAACTTATTATTTAGTGTACTAACTCATCAATAAAAAATGCTCATTTCTTACATATTAATTAAAAGAAAAATGTTTTCCAGTGAGGATATGTGTTCAAAAATTATACTTTGGATAATATTTAGGATATTTAATTCCTTCTTAGGTCAACAAAGAAAATCTTTTATTTTAGTTACTTTTTTATTAAATAGTTACAATTAATATAAATATGTATATAAATATGACAGACTTACAATATTAAGTGACAAACTAGAAAGCGATTTTCCTTGCAATTTTTCATTTTCCTTTTATATATGGTGTTAGACTATTTTTTTTTTTTTTTTTGTTTGTTACTATTTATTCATTTATTGAATTTAATTATTCCTATAAAAATAGTAATGTAAAAAAGAAATCACATTCTCAGAAATTAGGCCATCCCAGGAGGGATTCGAACCTACGACATTTGGATTAAAAAGTCCAACGCGCTATTCATTGCTCAACAGGGACACAACGAACGATTTTCCTTTCTATATATGCTGTTGGACTATTATTTTTTTTTACTTTTTTATTCATTTTTTAAATATAATGAATGAATTAATATTTGAAAAAAAAAAAACAATGGTATTAACATCAAGTGTCATCCACTGCTAGTTTAAAAGATGCATTTGAACTTCAATGGATGAATAGAAAGTATTTTATTAACGATTGAAAAAGAGTGAACTAGTAGTAGGAATTAATAAGAAATAAACAACATAAAATATAGGCATTCCTTTAATATAGTTAAATAAAAAATTAAGATTTTAATGAGAATTTTGCCCTTGTAAAGTTATACTTAATGACGCAATATCAGGGATATAGTTTGTGATTTTCAATTTAACAATGATTCTAATGTTGAGTTGTTACGTGGGGGGGGATTCAGATTTTATATCAGAATTTTTTTTTTTTACCCAATTACACCAATTTTTTTAGAATTTAAATGGATAGGCTGGTTAAAGAAATATATAGAACAAAATACTCAAAGACTATTACATTTTTGAAAAACTTTTTGTTGGGGTGAAGCGAGTGAACTATTTTTTCTGGCGGAAGGATAACTGAGTGATCCGCCCACGTGCTCTTTTTCCCGCCTTCACTCCTGCGCATTCCTTCTACGGGATTGACGAGCTGACCTGTCGCTGTGTGCTTTTGGGTCAGACTTGCTGTGTGCAGTATCCGCGATCAATATTTTCGTATGTATATAAATAAATGTGATGTCCCAAGATACCGTAGTAGAAGTGATTTCACAAAAGAACAACAAGTGGTAGCAGTCCGTGGTTAATCTGTGTGACGAGTTAGTTGACTTTGTGAACGTTTAAACCTTTCTACCTACAATGGATAAGATAACTATTCCCGATTTAAACGGAACGAACTATTTTATTTGGGAGCTTAAGATGAAAGCTGCCCTTAGCTTAAAAAGATTAGTCACTCTAATCTTGGAGGAGAAACCTCTGAAGACCTTACCCGTAAAGATGAAATGGACTGGATTGCGAAAAACTCAGATGCAATAGCATACATTAAGTTATCGCTCGCAGATGAGCAAGCCTTACAGTTCGCGGCAGAAGACAACGCGAAAGTGCTGTGGGATAAAATTAGAGCGACTTACATGGGCGAAGGTGAAGACCGAAAAATTGACGCGGGCAATGAACTCAAAAACATCAGAATGAAAAATGGAGAAACAGTAGCAGATTATATTGCAAGAGCGAGGGGATTTCGACTAAGTGTCACTCCCTTGGACTGGACGTGTCGCCGAGGGAATTGGTCTACCATACCGTTAGAGGATTAAATGGAAAATTCTCCAAAGTGCGCGATATTCTGAAAACACAAAGAGGAAAAAGCATGGACGAAATATTACAAATTTTAAGGGAAGAAGAAGCAACTTTAAACTTGCCAATTAAAACTCGCATGGATGGAATTAATGAAGCATTTTATTGTAAGAGAAAAAATGAAAAGCAAACGAGACTGTGTTATATTTGCAGAAAATCAAATCATCTAGCTAAGGACTGTTATTATAGAAACAAGAACACTCTCCAAGTACAAGCCAAAGAAACAATTCGTCTAGAAATGGACACGTATTTACAGCTTCCCATCGAGAAGAAAAACTTTGTGACAATATCTGGATTCTGGATAGTGGTGCATCCTGTCATATGGCCAAAGAATCTGTGTGGTTCAAAAATATTAGTCCAGAAGTGATGGACATTTACTTAGCCGATAAAAATTCTAAAATGATGAGCCAAGGAACTGGAAATGTTTCAGCTAAAACTGTGAGTACAAAACATTGTAATTCTATTAATCTAACAATTACTGATGTCAGTTATGTTCCTCAATTAAGATGTAATTTACTGTCTGTAACATGTTTAATGGATAAAGGTTGTAAGATTAAATCAGAAAATAATTGTGTATTGATATATGATAAAAATGATAAGTTAATAACTAAAGCATTTAAAAATAATGGTAGATTAGAAATTAAATTAGAACCTATGTATAATTCTGAGTGTTTTATTTCTGACCAATCTACTAATAATTATGAAATTTGGCATAACAGGTTATATATATGTCATTTAAATTGTAAATATATGCTTAAAATGAAAGATTATATTGATATTGATAATGTAAACAATTTCACATGTGAAACTTGTGATATAAGTAAGGTAACCAGAAAAACTCATCATAGTATTGATATATATCAAAGCTCACAAATTCTTGAGTTGCTCCATGCCGACCTGTGTGGTCCAATTAATATCGAATCGCATGGTGGTGCAAAATATTTTATGGTAATTGTAGATGATTTTTCTGGCATGTACTTTACTTATTTCTTAAAAAATAAATATGAAGTGTGTTTGATATATTTTCTCAATTTAAAGCCAAATATGAAAATTTAACTGATAAAAGGATTAAAAAGATAAAAACTGATAATGGGTTAGAATTTGTAAATGAAAAACTAGATACTTACCTGGCTAATTCAGGAATATTTCATGAAAAAACTATTCCATACAATAGTGAATCAAATGGCAAGGCAGAAAGAGCCAACCGTGTTCTTCTAGAAAGAGCAAAATCTTTATTATATGAAAGTAAACTTCCTTTAAAATTTTGGGCTGAAGCTATTAATTGTAGTACTCAAGTATCTAACGTTACACCACGAAAAGGGAAAGAAAAAATCCCATTAGAAATTTGGACAGGTAATAAACCAAAATTAAATTATCTGAAAAAATTTGGCTGTGTGGCCTATTTTCACGCTCCGAAAGTATTGAGAAATAAATTTGAAGTTCCAGGAAGACGTGGAATTATGCTAGGATATGCTAGAGAAAGGAGGGGATATCGAATTTATGATATTAAAAATCAAAAAGTAATTGAGGAGAGATCAGTTAAATTTAATGAATATTTAAAGGGTAGTAATTATTTAGGTGAGATAGAAAATGAAACATGGGATATTGACTCGTTTTTTGAAGTCTCTCCCGAAAGAAACGAAATTAATCAAAATACAGAGAATGGAGTGTTGTATAATTTTAATATAAATAATGGACCTGGAGCAATTGAGAATGATAACTCAATTCCCTTTCAGACCACGTCATCACCTCGGACAGGCAGAATCCAAATTCCGGTACTTGAATTGAATGATGTGCAAAATCAAATTCCTGTTAAAAGATCGGAAAGACTAAAATCTAAGCTGATGTCTGTCCATTTGGTGAATAATGTACCAAACTCTTATTTTGAGGCAGAAAATAGTGCTAATTGGAAAAATTGGAAATTAGCAATGGAGAATGAATTAAAATCGTTAGATAAACATAAAGTTTGGGAAATTGTACAAAAACCTGCGAAATCAAAATTAATAAAAACTAAATGGGTATATAGCTTAAAACAAGATGATGCTGGGAAAAATATAAAATACAAAGCAAGGCTTGTAGCAGCTGGTTTTAATCAAATTAAAAACATAGATTATTCAGAGTCGTATTCACCAGTTGTAAATATTGAATCTTTTCGATTGTTAATTGCACTTGCAGCTAAATTAAAGTTAAATGTTTTAATTTCTTTGATGTAAAAACTGCATACTTATATGGTGATTTAGAGGAGACGGTGTATGTGTTACCCCCTCCTGGTTATGAAAAATTAATAGGAGATGATAAAGTTTGTAAATTGAAAAAAAGAGTATTTATGGTTTGCCACAGTCTGGTAGAAACTGGTATATGAAAATAAAGGGGGGGGGGGTGTGAATTAGAAAATTTTGGTTTAAAACAATTAGCTTCTGATAATTGTGTTTTTATTAAATCTGTTAATCAAAGTGTTCTTGTATTATGTATGTATATAGATGATTTAGCTATTTTTTGTAACAATGATAAAATGTATGAAGATATTGTTAGTAAGATTAAAAATGTATTTGAAGTGGTTGAAAACAAAACTAATAAATTTTTAGGCATGGAAATTGAAAAATATGAAAATGGTATTTATTTATCCCAGTGTGACAACATTAATTCATTATTAGTCAAACATAATTTTAGAAAATTGTAAAAAGTGTGAAAACTCCAATTGTGAAGGGGAAGACAAAATTTTTCCCTCTACAAATGAATTTATTGATATTACTATGTATCAGGAATTAATTGGTGAACTTTTATATTTAGCTAATAGAACTCGACCTGATATTTCTTTTGTAATGTCTTATTTATCCCAATTTAATCATAATCCAGAGAAGAGACATTACAATTTGGCTAAACGAGTGTTAAGATATTTGATGGGCTCAAAAGATAAAAAATTGTTTTATGAAAATGAATTTGTGTGGTATTTTAAATGCTAGTTCAGATGCTAGTTAGGAAATGCAGAAAATGGAAAGTCATTTTCTGGAGGTGTAGTTTTACTAGGTAATTCATTAATTTTATGGAAATGTCGTAAACAAAAGAGTGTTAGTTTATCAACATGTGAAGCAGAGTTATTTTTCTATTTCTGAAATTTGTAAAGATATAATTTGGACTGTAAATTTGTTAACTGAATTAAAATGTAAAAATTTATAAATAATGCTGTAACTTTAAATTCAGATAGCCAAGCAGCAATTCAGTGGATTAAGGGTACCCCGTTCTTAAAATAAATCAAGGCATATGAACTTACGTTTTCATTTATAAAGGATTTAATTGAAGATACTGTAATTAAATTAGAATATGTCCAAACAGAATTTTTAATTGCAGATTTCCTTACGAAAGCCATGAATGTAGAAAAGTTGGAGAATATTCAATGCAAAAAATTGCATTACTCTCTTGATTTTATGTCACTGTGTTTATTGTTATATTTTATGTGTATTGTGTATATGTCTATAATGTTTGTATTGTTTGAAAAAATGTATCACTCGCAGGAGGGTATGTTGGGGTGAAGCGAGTGAACTATTTTTCTGGCGGAAGGATAACTGAGTGATCCGCCCACGCGCTCTTTTTCCCGCCTTCACTCCCGCGCATTCCTTCTACGGGGTTGACGAGCTGACCTGTCGCTGTGTGCTTTGGGTCAGACTTGCTGTGCGCAGTGCATCCGCGATCAATATTTTCGTGCTGTATATAAATAAATGTGATGTCCCATTAAAAAATGTGATTATAGTTGGAAATATTTATTGATTCAAAAATAAAAGAATATTCGATATTTATCATCTAGTTATTAGCCGTCATGTAGAAGTATTGATACACGTTAAATCTATTGAGGCTCAAACGTCTTCTCATTGGTGTGGTGTGGAAGTTAAGACAGGGGTGCCAGCTCAGGTGTCGTCCTCGTCACTTGATAATGGTTCAAAATTACGAGGTACGTTGCCAAAAGTCCTCGTGTAGCTGAACAGAGCGACATTAATTGTCACTCTCTCTCCTGTTATTGAGATTTTCATCGACAATTTCAAACGATTTTAGAATATCTCTATATATAAAGCTAATAATTAAAAAAATAATAATGGTATCTGTTTGCATTATAATCATTTGCTCATACTAAAGGGGAAAAAATTTTTATTCCTTAATATGTGTTCTTTGTACATTCAATTCTGTACTTTCAACTGCTTTTTCTAATTTGATCATTTATATTTTGTAATCAAATATTATTCCTTAACTCAGTGGCGCAACAGCCCATGAGAGCCAAGACCTGCTGTGCCCATCTCAGTATACGTGACCTTTGGAGTTGAGTTGCGTGAGCAGATGCTTCGATCATGTGGTCAATATGACGCGAAACTCCTAGTGTTTAGTTCCCAAGCAAGCATGACACTCATTTATCGACCCACTGAAAGGATGAAAGGCTGAGTCGACCATGCCCAGCCCGGGGGTTTGAAACTCGCACCTTTGGTGTGGAAGCGTGATGCACTACTACTCAGCTTCAATATTATTCCTAAAATAATATATTTTCTGTGTGTATGTGTGATCAGCGTATACTTTTTATCAACATTGTAACATCTTTAAAATGTTTTACTTTGAGTGAGATTCAACGAGTTTGAAAACTAACATTTTGTTCAAAATCTTTATGTCATCTATAAAATTTATAAAGTTTTATTACATTTTATAGCATCAGAATCAATGTTAATACTTATATAAAAAATTTCCCTTAATTTTACCTTTTTCTATTACAAAGTGGTAAATGTTTACACAGGCTTTGAAATCTTAAGAATAAATAAAGTGTATATTATCAGTTATAATTTCTTTATTTGTCATATAAAGAAATTTTTGCATCTTAAAACAAATTTCCTTAAATCCAACAAATTTTAATTTTTAAAAGCCTGAAACTCAATGCCAGCATCTCTTTTGTTTTCCAATTAGGTTGTATTAAGATGACTTAATGCCAAGAAATAACTTTCGCATTCGAAATAATCCAAGCAAAAAAGCATGCGTTATTGCATATTAGAAATCATTAATTCCGTACAAACTCACCCGCCCCTCCAAAAAAAATTTTATTACTACAATTAATAATAAAACTTGTTTATTGAAAACTTAAATAGTTTTTCAATGTACATTCCATAATCATACTATAATTTCAAATATTTTTCCTCAGTTCCTTATGTATATAAAAATAAGCTAATTTTTAAGAAATAGCGCTTAAAAAATCCCATTCACGTTTGAGCAAAGAAATTACATCGATTAAAAAATGAAAAGGAGGTATATTAGCTGATTTAAATGTAATCATAAACAAGTATTACAGACATGAAAAACTAAAAAGAATATTTCTTTAGAATATCACTAATTAGGATTGATATCTATGAAGTTAAAAAAGGAAATGTAAATTTTTCTAAACTAATTCATAAGAAAATAAAGATAAACTAAATTGCCTTTAAGGTTTATTAGCATTATAGTTATTTTTCGGATCTTGGGAAATAAAAATTTTGGCATATCCAGTCTAAATGAAATGGGTGGAGTTGGAACGTCCTCAAGAATGCGTTGGCCGTCTCTTGTATCCCTTCCCCCTAGAAGCAAAGCGAAGCAGATGTCTATCTATTTTATGACCCCTAAATTTCTACCAAAGATCAGAGGGAGGGAGGTCTTTGATTATTCGTAGTGTCATTGAATATACGTCACACAGGCTTGATTTTTTTTTTTTTTTTTTCTTACACTACAATTATAACTAATTAAATGGGGATCCAGGTTTATCGTAGTCATGCTATATCAAACACATTCTCTATACGTTTGAAACGATTTTTGTTACATAATGCTGTATTTTTTCTTTCTTAACTAAATTATCACAAAATTTAATCTCAGCCAATAACACAGCTGCTGGCAGATATGATCCAACATTAAAATACAGAGAATAGAATAATATGCAAAAGTTGAAAGTTGAAAAAAGCAAAGTAAATTTCGGTTTTTTCGATAAAATTATTGAAAATGGTGTTGAACCAAATTTAATGCTGTCGCATACTATTGAAATTGAGGCACCACAAATCTAATGTTTCCGTGTTATTTAGCAACCAATATCACAATTAGTCAACAATGTATTATATTCTAATTTTAAACTATGTTTTAGATTGTCTCATGATTTTTTTGGCAGAATAAATCTTCTAATAAAATCAGACTCTTCAGACACGTCACGTTTTTAGATTGGCGTATTTTTGTCTAGCGGTTTCAGTATTTAAGGGTGAGGGATGAATTAATTTCCCCGTCTTCTAAAGTCATTAACTCAACTTTCAATTAATCTTCTTTCTGCAAAAGTCTCTTTATTTGTAAATATTAAAGGAAAATATTTACAAAAAATAATTACAAATGAAGTAATGCTGCATTTAAATGTTAATTAAAATTGATAATACCTTTTAGAAGACGGGGGAAATGAACCTTTCTCATTATTGGATGTTAACTTAAAATGCCGCGTTGGGCGCGGAAATGCGTGACGCGATGTTTGATCAAGCAGTAGTTAGTTGGCCTCTGCCGAAAAATTATTCAAGCCGGAGCTACGAAAGCTCACTAGGTGGCGCTGCTTCGGAATGCGGTAATAAATCAAATTGAGATTTATGGTCCTCTGAAAAGGATATCACTCAACCTTTTTTACAAATGTTTCAAACGGAAAATCCTACAGAATCACCCTCTCCTGACAGAGCTGGTCTCTCAGCTCTTACAAAATGTTGAGAGCTTAAGTACTTTAAATACAAACTATTTTTATTTACGACTATAAATTGGATGATTATTGGAATGTGGACGCAATAAAGACAAATAATACGATTCTTAAAGATAATAAAATAAAATATTACAGATGAAAAAAGATGTATACCTAATATTCACAATTCGGACCTAAAATAAAGCATATAAAAACAAAATATTCTATGTTGTGATCTACAATTAACTAAACCATAAAAAAATCCTTCGCATCAATAGAAAGATAATGAATAATACGAAAATATAATAAATGTTACAAGTGAATATAAAATGATTAATGGAAACGAGTGTTACCATAGAACATCTATTAATTTCTCAAGAGGGATATAGTATAAGAAAATTAAAAATAATAACTAATATAAAAAAAAAATTCAATTAAGCATAAAAATGTTTCATCAAATCAGCTGAGGTGGTGGTTGAGTTCGGTCCTTCGTGCTGACCAACCTTTTCCACTTCATACCTATCCTTATAATTCACTTTTGTTACTTTGTAAGGGCCTAAGAACTTTGGTCTTAGTTTCAGTCCAGCTCAAATTGGGTTCTTTGGATGGCAACTAAATCACCTTCTTGTATAACGAAGCTTTCTTTCTTCTTCTGTTATACGTCTTTCTATTTTCAGACTGTAGGGTTTCGATGTTCTTTTTGCATCGTTTCTTAAAAATTCGCGTTGTTCTAGTAATTCTTTCGCTATTTCTTCTAGCAGTAAGTCTTTGATTAGGATGTCTTCCTTGTTACGCATTTTGATTCCCACTAATAGTTCGAATGGTGTCCATTTTGTACTGCGACTTATAGTGCTGTTTAGTATTCTCTGTAATCTGTCGACGTATTTGTACCATTTCGTTGAGTCGTCTAATGATAGTTTGGTAAGAACTGGAATCAAAGTTCGATGAATTCGTTCAACTTGTCCGTTTCCTCGAGGAACACCTGTTGCTATTTGTAGATGTTGAATATGTTCTCTTCATCACAGTAGTCGTTGAATAATTTTGAAGTGAAGGCTGAACCTCTATCAGAGATAATTCTGATGGGATTACCAAAGGTCTTCTGCTGTTGTTTTAGTTTTTCGAGGGCACTTTCAGCAGACACAGTTTTGACGGGATATAGCCAAGTAAATTTGGTAAATGCGTCTACTACGGTGAAAATGTGTTGATAATTTTTGTTTGTGGAGGGTAAAGGACCAATGAAGTCAACATGGTACGTACTTAAAGGAATGCTTTCCTTAGAAATAGGATTCAAAAACCCTTCCTTTTTGCCAGTTTTCTTATTAGCTAAGATACATGGAACACAATTAACTATTACTTTTTAACGACGTTGGTTAAATTTGGGATAAAAATTCCTGTTTCACAATTTCTTCTGTTTTTCCTACTGAGAAATGACCATTTTCGTGAATCAATTTAATTAGTTCAGCTTGCATTGCTTTAGGTGTTACAATTAATTCTCGACCATTTAAGTACTTATAGAGTATACCGTTTCGCTCAAAAATTCTTCTGATTCTTGCTTCTCTAGAAGTGATTTCATTGTTTGGATGTTGTCATCTTCCTCTTGTGCGTTTTTAAGCTTTGAAGTTAATGTATCATTGCATACCATCATTACGGGATATCGGCTAAGAGCATCAACGTGCTTCGTACGACTTCCAGCTCTGTGCTCTATTTCATAATCGAATTCTTCTAATTGAAGCGCCCATCTGGCTATGCGAGTAATTAGCTCCTTTTTTTTGCATAGTCTTCTGAAATGCTGAACAGTCAGTTACTATTTTAAAGTGTTGTCCTAAAAGATAAACACGAAACTTCTTTAATGCGTTGATAATTGCTAGTACCTCTAGTTCGTATAGCTGTCATACTTTTCTACTGCTGTATTTGTCTTCTTCAACATGTAGTAAACGGGGGGGAGGGACTTTCCATCTTCGGCTTCTTGTAACAAAATTGCGCCGTAACCTTGTTTACAAGCGTCTGTATGCAGTTCTGTTTTTCTTCCATACCTATAAATGTGCAAGATTTTGCCTTCGGACATGATTTTCTTCAATTTTTCAAATGCTTCTTTTTGTTGAGTACCCCAAAAAAAAAAAAAGAGATTTTCTTTTCTTGTTAAATCGCTAAGTGGTTTAGCTATCTATGAATAATCTTTGATGTACTTGCGGAAATACCCAGTTAAGCCAAGAAAACTTTGTACTTGTTTTATTGTTGTTGGTTCTGGAAATTTTTGGATAGCTAGTGTCTTCGTGGGAGATGGTTTAATAGTTCCGCTTTCTACAATGTGACCTAGAAATTCAATTTTCTTTTTTAAGAATTGGCACTTCTTGAACTTAATTTCTAATCCGTATTTCTTTGCGACTTCGAAAATAATTTTAAGTTTTTCTAGACCTTCATTTTCGTTTTTCGCTGAAATGATGAAATCATCTAAATAACTGATTACAATGCCTTTCTGAGTAAGATCTCTAAATATACTTGATACGTAGCATTGGAAAACTCCTGGACTTGTGCTTAGTCCAAAAGGAACTTTGTTGAATTCAAATTGTCCATCTGGGATGATAAAGGATGTATACTTTCTGCAATCTTTGTCAACATCGACGTGAAAGAAACCATTGCGCAAATCTAATGTAGAATATACCTTTGCTTCTTGTAAAGTGTCCAAAACATCTTCGATGAGAGGTAACGGAAATTTATCGTTCACAAGCTTCTGATTCAATTTTCTGTAGTCAATGCACATTCTCGAAGATCCATCTTTCTTTTTTACCATTACGATTGGACTTGCATATTCCGCAGAACTCGGACGTATAATGCCTTCGTTGAGCCATTCTTCTATCTGTTTGTTTACTTCTTGTCTTTCTGTGAAAGCTAGTCGACGAGGGGTTGACAGACTGGTTCTTCGTCTTTTAAAATAATTCTCATTGTGACGTCGTAGATGCTGTTTTTTCTGGCTTGTATTAACTTTTCAAGTTCCTTCTTGATTTGACGATTTTCAACATGACGTATAGGTCTAGTTCTTCTTGAAGATTTTCAGCAGATATTTGCATAAGCTGTGCATGATTCTCATATTTGTTGAATTTAACTCCTTCTTTAGTAAAACTTATCGATGCTTGTTCCAAAAGATCTGATCCAATAACTGCTTCGAATTTTAATTTATCAGTCGGTACAACATGCCAAGTTAACGAGTAATTTTCATTATCTATTTTCAACTCATGTTCAAAGGAACCGATAGTTGTCACTTGTGCTTCACCAATACCTGTGAGAAGCATCTTGTTCTTCGATAATTTTGTTGGATCCATTATTCTTCTGCTTGAGTTTTCTCGTAGCAAACTTACGGTACTACCACTGTCTATGAGCGCCGTGATTTTCACCTTTCCAAAAAATATCTCTTTAGTACGTAAACCTTTCTTAACGATGAGTGTGCAAGTTTCTTTTGAGGTTCTTTGAATTTCTGTGATTTTGAATAGTTTGTTTGAGCATGCTTGGAAGAATTGTGATTTGAGTGTTTCTCGTAATTTTTGTTGTAATACCCTTTCTGCGCGCTGTCTTGATATCTTTGAACAGATTCGTTCTTGGTAACAGGGGCTTCGTAATATTTGTTGTAATTTGTTGACGCTGGAAACTTCTTATCTTTCCTGTTATACTCGAATTTTCCTGGTGATTCATATCTGCAATTCTTTTCTGTGAATTTGAATTCTTGTTTCTTCACAAATGGACTGCTAGATTTTTGTTTCAGAGTCCTCTTAAAGTCTTCAAATTCTTCTAGTTTTTCAGCTAATTGAACAGGGGAGTTCATATTTGCCCATTCATCAAGATAATATTCTTTAAATTCAAAAGGCGTTTTTCGTTTGAGTTGATCTGTTATGATTAGATCTGATAACTTGTTGAAAGTATCTATCTTCAATCCATCTATCCATCCGTTGAAGTAAGTGTTTAACTCATGGTAAAAATCAATCCATGTTCTTTCAGATGCTTTTTGGTGAGTGACAAATAGTTGTCGAAACTTTTCTGGAGTTAGTTTAAAGCGTTTCAGCAGTAAATCTTTAACGTGTTCGTAAGAGTTAGCTTTATCGTCAGGCTCTCTCGCTATGATGTGAGATACTTCCGTCGGTAACAAGCCTAACAGATGAGAAACCCAGTTTTCTTTATCAATATTCAATCTCTGCGCTTGACGTTCAAATAATTTTAGATAAAGACTGATGTCTTCTTTCAAATCAAAACGATGTATAAACTTTGAAACTTCTTTGACGAGAAATTTAGTATCACTTTCTTTGGATGTATCAGCGCCTAACTTGGATTGTGTTTGGATTCTTAACTTTTCAACTCAAACTCATCTTTGCGTTTTTGCTCATCTAACCTCAATTGTTCGATGCGTATTTTTCTTCTTCAATGCATAATTTTCTTTCTTCAATGCGTAATTTTTCTTTTTTTTCAATGCGTAATTTTTCAATTTTTGCGTATGCGTAAATTTTCTTCTCTGGCTTTGCGATCCTCAACAATCGTTGAATGTATGTTTTTGGTCAGTTCTTCGTCATAATCTTCACTACTAATAATTAGATCTTTGAGTGTGGCGATGGTCATCGATTTATCGAATTTTAAATTTAATTCCGTGGTTAAGACAAATAAATCTTCGCGTCGACCTTTGCCAAGATACGCCATTTTAAAATTTAAATTTAAGTTTAGATAATAACCAAAGGAATAAACAAAATTGTTACGCGTTGAAACAAAAACAATGATGTTGCTATTGGCAATTCTCGTTTGCATTTACAAAAATTCTCAAGTTAAAATGATATTGCATCAAAATACACTAAATATACAATGAAATATTCAAATTTTATTCATTTAGAAATATTTTAAACCAGTAACGTGTAAAGACAACAGTGCGAGATAAAATACGTAATGCTTAATTTAAATAGTCAAATCATTAATTTCAACTAAAAACAAAACCTTTTTTTTTTTAAACCATTTGATATATCAGTTCTCATTTCGTTATAGCAAATGCAAAAAGAATTTGAAAGAAAAAATAAACTAATATAAATCTTGTTTTTTAAACTGTGATTAAATTTGTTGTGATATGAAAATTTAATCATTTAAAAGTTCTTTGCTGAAAAAAAGCAAATAATTAGAAGTTAGTCACTTTAAGAAAAATCTCATATATATTTTTTATTACACCAATAAAAATAAAATCTTTTAGTATCTCTTCAGAACATTCTAAGGATAAACACATGTTTCAGCATAATAATTCTGTCAAAAATGAACTCAAAATACTTATATATTAAACGATAAAATACACAACATTAAAATAAGATTATACACGATCCTTCATCAATTCTAAAAACATAGCATATTATTTCAAAATATATGTCTGGAATACTCATAAAAAATAATTAATTACTAAACATCTGCAAGAGAAATGTTAAACTATATGAGTCATTGAAATTACGATTGCAACCAAATAGAAATGTTTAGGCATGGGAGAAACATTAATCTCTTAGTTCAAGGTCAATGACGCACTTTTCGTACACACATGAAATGCAGATACAAATATAAAACTTGAATATTACGTACGACTTTCTTAGTATCTTAAAAGATATACTTGTAGCAAATTTTAATTGATACAATTTCTATACAAAAATAGAAAAGTAGTATTTCAGAAAAACACACATATTTAAAAATATAAATTACTTCATGAAATCGACTACAACAATTTTTTCATAATCAAATTAACGGTGTGACTCACGTATTCTTTTAGATTTTTTTCCTTTTGAAGAACAATTTAAAAAGTACCTGATACAGTTGACGACGTGTGAATTACTTGAAAACAAAAACTTCAAAGGATCCTGGATGTGTTCACTGGACTTGTGAAACTCTTGTAGTTGTACACGGCAGAAAATAACTTGAAGCACCTAAATGTTAGTATGTTATGAGAGGCAATCCGCATTTTCGATTCAGTCCGTTTATAAATTAGGCGTGCAGCCAAAAATGGGTTGTTTTTTTAAAGAAGAAGAGAGAAGGTTATCAACTTATTTAGAGAAGATTTTCGAAATCAAATCCCAGGCGATCCCCCAATTATTTCTGTGGGAGTCCGAATAAATCTTCCAATAAAAATCAGACTCTTCAGAAGGCGGGATTTTAGATTGGCGTAGGTGGTTTGTCTAGGGGTAAGTATTTAAGGGTGAGGGATGAATTAAATGAATCTAAGTCATTAAAACACGAATACTTCTTTTAAGTAAAAGAGAGAATTTATTTAAAGTTAAAGGAAAATATTTACAAAAAAAAAGATAATTACAAATAGAAAGAAATGCAGGAATTAAGTTAATTAAAAGTTGAGTAATACCTTTAGAAGACGGGGAAATGAACCTTTCTCATTATTGGATGTTAGGACTGGTGGTGCCGCGTTGGGCGCGGAAATGCGGTGACGCGATGTGTTGATCAAGCAGTAGTTAGTTGGCCTCTGCCGAAAAATTATTCAAGCCGGAGCTACGAAAGCTCACTAGGTGGCGCTGCTTCGGAATGCAGTAATAAATCAAATTGAGATTTATGGTCCTCTGAAAAGGATATCACTCAACCTTTTTACAAATGTTTCAAAGGGAAAATCCTACATATATATATATATATTCCAAAACTATTTATCAAAATAACAAATGTACTCGCGTATGTGATCAGTTGTATTAAATGTGTTTTAAAAAAATAATGTAGTTTTTGCATTGAATTTATCAAATTTGTTAAAAGTCATGTGTCTTACAAGTCCCAATTTCATGTAGCTTATCCTCTTTTTGTATGATATTTGGTTATTTGCACGCTTCTTTAAAAAGTTATATTTATATATATATATATATATATATATATATATATATATATATATATATACAGTAGCGCACACAGGAATTTTTCAAGGGGGGTCCGGGGTCGAAAGTTCACCATTCTTGTATCAGGCTCATTTTGATTTTGTCGATTTTCGCGAGCAAAACACAGTAAAAAACTAATTATTGAATAAATAATTAGCATTAATTAATAAAATTAATCATTAATAACAAATAATTAAATTTTACGTACTATATACTTAGAATTATAATCAATCGGAAAAAAATCAAGGGCTTTAGGGGGGGGTGAACCCCCCTTGTGTGCGCCACTGTATATATATATATATATATATATATATATATATATATATATATATATATATAATGCAATTATTTATGAAATTAAATGGCCTTTTATTTCAGAAAAAAATGCTACAGTTGCAATTTGATAAAAATTATCTGTGTCATCACCCATTTTGCGATATTCAATGCTTCACCATATTCTTTATCACTTTGCGTGATTAAATTTTTATACGTCATTATGAACTAGGATTGGCATAATTTACTGTATTTAACATTACATGAAAAGCAATTGATTTACACTAGAGGACTGTGAATATTATCTTTGACTCAAAAGTAATTTTTTCCCACTTCAGTATTTATCAAAAGAGCACGGAAGAATAACAAATAGAAGTAATACTATTATATGGTTGAATAAATAAACTATTTTCAGAGTATATGCATGTTTTGAAGAGTTAAAAAGCAGAAAAATAAGATTATCATCCTTACCCCCCAGACACTAATCAGCAAGAATCACGCTTTTATGACTGTCTAAAAAGTTTGGGAGGAGGGTTGGAGAGAGAGAACTCAATAATTAAATTAAACAGGAATTTAAGTATGATGTCCATTATATAGGTAAACGTGTCTTAAAATTTTAGGGACATTCTTAGAAATAAAATTTTATTTTTATAATTAGATACATTTCTATGGAAAAACTCTATTTAAATTATTTAAAATTAGCAAGGGTATAAAATTACGGCCGGAAAATCTCGTAAAAAATTCTAATCACTTTTTCATAAAAAAAATTAAAACATGCTTTGTATACTTAAATTAATAAATTTAGAAGTGTTCTTTTTTAGTAATTTGTCAATAATTGGCCGTATGATTTTTAACATAGTAGAAAATGCATCCCTTGTATTTAAAATAATTTACTGTAAAGAAACAATTGTGTAAAATTGTGGTTTCTATTATTGCTAAGGTAAAAAATATTTCAATAAACCTTTTCGTTCATTTTGTAGGCATTTAAATAAGGGAATTTATTTTTAATTCGGCGTTTAGTATAGTTACTTTAGAAGAGGAAACCATAAGAGAGTATCCTATGGTTTCTTACGGAACAAGAATTCTTGCATTTTAAATTTGTGAATTTTTAACTTTCTCTTTATAAGAAAACTTATTGCGTGTACATTAAGCATAGCGTGTAGAGAGAATTTAGGCTTTTCATACCATTTAATTAAAAACTATAACACAGGCAGTATGTAATTCAATTTTTGTCTTGTTCGAACTCGAATTTCATTAGGTACAAAAAAAAAAAAGAATTGCTTTCACAAATATGTATTTATATATGAATAATTACTTTAGCGGTAACATATAATTGAAATCCACTTTTTCATTATTCTATTTGGCATAAATTTAGTAACAAATTGAGTTGAGTTTATGCATTATGTGTGTAGATATATGATTATACACTATTGAGTTTAATTTAAAATCTGATCTAGCTCGAAAGCATGAGAAAAAAATTGTTTCTAGTTAATTTTGGAAGTCTGCTTTTTTATTTTACAGAGAGAGAGAGAGAGAGTTTGATATAAAGTGATAAAATATTAAGCTTTTAAAAATTTTCCGTTTATATTAAACAAAAATATTAGAGAACCTCGATTCATTGTCTGAGTGAAAACCATAGCTTTCGGTCAATCCGTCATTCGACTTGTATCATTATGAATATATATACATATTGAATTGTTATTAATAAAACAAGTATTTACGATTACGTAGCGATCAAAATGTAATTTGATGACCCACAGAAAGAGCGAAACAAATAACCGATTTAATAAAAATCTATCAATGAATATTCAGTGCACAAGCTATCTAAAATTATAAATAAACATTATATTTTGTAGAATAGAGAATTAAATACGAAAATAAGCTTTTCAAATCACTTTAGTAAACGCTTTTTATTCTGTATCAAAAAACTTACCCTTTCGATTTATAGTAATAATATTTGTAAAAGATCCGATAAAATCACTTATTGGTTATATTTAAAATACTTATTCGTAACATCTACAAAATGTACAACAGAGGAACTGCTTCTTTTTTAATTTCCGTGCCTTGAGTAATCGTATTATCTAAATTAATCCAGTATCGTTTCGTTAAAAACGCGGAGCTTCAAAAAACAATCAAACAATAATGTAAGCGCTTTCTGCTCGCACTTGTATTACTTACCACTGCAATTACATAATTAAACTTTTATTCAAAAAATAATGAACAAATCATTTAATTTCATTTAAAATAAATTTGTGTTCCATGTATTTAAACTTGCTATTTCGTAAGATGGTTAGATATTTTTTTATGCTTTCGATAAGAATACTGCTTTCACCGTGTGAACACCTGGCATATATATTTCGCCTAAGATCCAGCCTATAAGTTTAGGCTTCTTCTACAGTCATAGTCTAATGCGAAAATGAATGATTGGCATCGTATTCAAAGCAAGCGCCGATATTGGCGAGAAATTTGCTAAGCTCTGTAACCCTGCAGACTGTCATCCCTCTGTTTCCTTCCCCTCTCCTCTTCTAAAAAAGTGCTCTTTATTTAACGACTTCCGAAAGTTAGACGCTAATTTGGCGGCATTATCATAAGTTTCGAGTTGGCACTGAAATTACTAATCATATTGTGTGCTTTTTTAAAAATATTTCGCTCAAAACTACATTGTAGAGAAGTCGGCAAAAAGGTATGTTCTTGTTTTACTTTAATTATTAAACCAGTACAAAGTAATATTTATTGTTCATGAGAATTAGAATAGAAAGAGTAACCCTAACGATTATATATATACGAAAGTGAGAAGAGGCCGTAATGAATGCAAAGTTTCTTCCATGTTTATCACGATCTGAGTTTTTTCCTTGAATTATTAGTCTATATGAAATATTTGTAGTGAAATCTAGGTTTTATGGAGTAATTAATTTAAACACATTATTTAGATATATTCTCTTGAGTTCACATCGCGAAGAAGCCCAGACATCTTATACAAATAATTTCGATATTCTTACTCCCCATTAATCCTGTGAGAACTTTAAACAATGAATGGATAAGTAATTTGAAAAGAAATTCATAAAAAAATATTAAATATTGTATGTTAAAATTTCGGCACTTTTTCTGTCAGTAGGATAGCATACAATAACTGCTAAACTTTTAAGTGTATTAAATGTGATAAAAATATAAGTCCACACACACACACAACAGGAGTAAATATTCTGTATCCACTTATCAGAAAAGTAACTTTTTTCAAATATTAAAATAGCTTAATTTCTTTTTAACAATGTTGTACTCAAATGTGCTACTTTTTATTGCTAAGAAGATTAAGGAAACATTTTTGAAGTTGACAATGATTGTGGTGTGTTAAATTAAAAAAAAAAAATTTCTTTCAATATCTACAAATTACTGTTATGCAAACTTGCTACAAAAACAAAACAAGCCATTCTATAAAAATCTAATATTTTAAATATATCTGGGTTTTATATAATTGTTACCGTTGTTAAGTTATTTTTGAAATTACAATGCAAAGCTTGCATTCACTAATTGGTTTAATTCTTAAAAGGGGAAATGCAGGGGGTTCTAAGGGGCCCAAAGCCTGACTGACGCAAGTGCCTACCTTTTGTAAAATTTAATGTGGGGGCCCAAGACCTGACTTTGCAGGGGGCCAAATGTTCTCTGTTATGTCTTTGAAGAGAACTAATCCCAATTTAGATGACTTGATAAAAAAGCAACTACGAAGCAAGTAGTGACTATTTAATAATAATTTCAAATTAACAGTTTAGAGTTACTACTTTTTTATATCTAACCAAACTGATTCTGAACACGTAAAAGTTTATTAACTAAGTTTTTATATTTTTGTATATTTATTATAATATTTTTAAATTTTCACTTCTTAGAATTGTATAAAAAAAGGGCTATTTGTGTAAAAGTTTCATAATATGCCTATTGTTAACATTTTCTCATATTTTTTGTTCGAAAAGTTGGAAGTGGCACGCATTACTTTTTTCATCAGATAGTGGCACTCTATTCAAATAGGTTGCCCACTCCTAATGCAGATCTTTGGCATTTAGGCTTTCTAGATAGTGAATTATAATTTTCCTGGGAAAAAATATATTGACATTAAACTTTAATTATTGAATAGTATTTTATGTATTTTAAACTGTTTAATTTGTATAATTGATTAAAATATTAAACTTGTTTCTACATATTTATGTATTCTAAAAATGAAAGTAATTTATCTGTAATTTTTTCAATCATACACATATTAGCCCATGAACTATTTCGCTAAATCAAAAACTATCACTAACTGCTGTGATTGCAGAAAAAATAAAATGTTTCCTGACCTGTACCTGAACTCAACCTTATGTACAAGCTATATTCATTTGTCTTCTTATATTTCATTAAGATTTTAAGCCTAACTTTTTTTTTTAAGAAACAAGGCAAAATATTTCCAAAATTACATGATCATTTATTTAAAGAAATCATGTATTAATGGGCCCAATATCCAAAAGCAAGCTGCCACCTGAATGTTTTTTTTATTTTGTTTAAATAACTTAATTTAAATACTGGAGTGTATTTTGAATTTTGTTATTTATGCAAATAAACTTCAATGTAAATTCTTCACAACTTCTATCAATTCATTAGTTGACCAGCTAATATGTTTGTACCTGTTATATTTCCAGATTCTTTAATTCCATTGGTCAGTTAGACAATTATATCCATTATATTTTTGTTATTCCAATAATTTAGTTCATCTTTCACTCATTTTGATTTATTTCCTTAGATGACACAGAAGACATATTTACAGCTCAAAGAACATTACATAACTAATTCTATAAGCTAAAAAAAAGTATAACTCTCTGATGACTTGGAGCATCATCTATATTCATTTTACATTTAGTTTATAACAGTATAATTTCAAGTACTCTTTATGATTTGTATTTTCTTTTGCGAAAATTAGCACTAAAGTGTATATGAACATTTTTTTTTGTTCATATACACTTAAGTATATAGAATTGTGAGGCTATTAAAGAGTTCAGCATAAAAAAAAACTTTTCATGGCAAGGTCCAATGTTTAATTAAAAATTTTGCTTAGATTTTACTTCATTGTTTTAGAGTAGAATTTGGTATTTTTAGGTTCTGTATTAATTTATATTACTTGATTCATATTTTTGGAAAAAATCAACTTATGAAATTAGAATTGAGAGGATCTTGCAATCTCTCAGGGGAAAAAATGCACCATGGGATAGAAATTTAAGGCATTTTGGCATTACGAGCTACTGAGGGGAAAAAAATGGGTCTTTAAAATCTAGACTGGATTTTAGATAAAAAAAGCATCAATATAAATAATTTTTATTTTCTATATGAGTGATTTAAAAACTTCTTTTGGGACACGAAAATTTCGAAAAGCATTCACTTCAGAAATGAAAAAATATCTTAATTTACTATAGGTTCATTAATTTGATAAATTAAATACCACTTTCAAACATTAGAAATGCAAATTACAATTTACCTTTTGTAAAATTATAAGTAAAGAAATTATGCAAAAAACATTTTTAAAGCCTTTATTTGCAGCACCATTTTAGTAAAAAGATATTATTTATCTAGAATTTCATTCTGTGAATGTGGTAAAAAATTAAGGCATTAAAATTTTTTAATTAAATTGTGTATATTATAGAAGATAAATTTGTGTGTATATATTGAATATAAAAGTCCTGTTCTCTCCTGCGTGGTCAAAATAATAAGTCATTTTTTAATCCATAATTCTTTTACACAAAAATATAAAATATTGGTGTATCTATTTATTATGTAGTATAGGGATTTCTTAACACAACATCTGTTTTTCAGAATTTGACTGGTCTAAATTAGTCACACAGAAGTGTACAATTTTTTTTTTACTATGGATAGCATTTATTGGTATTTGCACAAGGGTTATCAAAATGTAAAATTCATTAATTTTGATAAGTTTCACATATAGACTATATCAGGGATGGTGAACCATTGGCACGCGTGCCATTGAGGGCACACGACATAATATTTTGGACGCGTCCCCGATCAAAACGGTTTGCATTTTAATTCAAAATAACAATGTTCATTACGAAGTATTACAAGAAAAGTGAGTGATCGGTCACAGTTTTCAGCGAGATTTTCTCAGTTAAAAGAATTATCGGAAACGCTCAAGTTTTTTTATGTACCTTGATGTGACTTCATTTAATAAACTGAAGTTGTCCCAATTCTATTGGATGTAAATTGAAAAATTTGAAATCCAACTCTGGGTTCACTCCTAGGAGAGCCCACACCCTTGGAGCTAATTACTTTGGTTGGCGATAATTGCGCCATCTTGGTAACCCTACTTTTAAACGCTATTTATGGCAACCCTACTTTTAAACGCTATATATGGCAACTCTACTTTTAAACGCTATATATGGCAACCCTAACTATTTCTAGCATTTTCGTATTTTATGGGCACGCATTTCGAATTTCATTTTGTCGTTGGGCTCCGGGCTGGCAGTGTGTGTGAGGGAATATACTTTAGAATTTTTTACTTTGTTGAATGCGAAAGGTAAGAAAGAATTGATTGAATGGTGTAAGAAGGAAGGGTTGATTGCTTCGAGTTATGAATGTCCTAAATGTAATGATCGGCAATAAAACGCTTTCTTCGAAATCGTACTAGCCACGCCGAATGTATGTTCGACCATTACCTTGCAGAATAAATATGGCGGCGCTCGCACGATCATTCGCTTAGTGATGAGACCTTTAAGGCTTTTTTAAAATCTGTTGTTACGATGTTCCCTCCACTCGAAAAAGATCAGCAATAAGAAATAAGTGCTGTTTTTATATTTTTTATCTTAAATGTTTAATTTCTGCATTGTTTACATATATTTTCATTATGCATCCACCTTATCCTACTATATTTCCTTGCCGCCATTGTCGGGTTCGCTTGGCACCATCTTGTTCTGGCTTGGCGCTTTTTTAGGTTTGTTGCCAAGGGTGTGGGCTCTCCTAGAATTTTACCAAAACAGAAAAATTAACAAGCAATATAAGTTTAAAAATGCTGGTAATGAAATTTTGGAAACATGGAATTCGATTTCAGATACATTTAGCTGTTTGAAAAAACTGGTTCATGCTATTTTAACCATATTTTCAACTACCTATGCCTGTGAGTTATTATATTCAGAGATAAATATCATTAAAGACTCACAAACCGTTCGGAAGATTACTCCAATTCAGCTTGCGTTTTGTGGTAAAAGTAACATCATATTGGTCATCTAATCTTATCACAACAGAATTCACACTCATGTTACTTGAATTTGAATTACACTTATAAACAAAACATTTACTGCTATACTGTGCAAAATGTAATTTTTCGTTGTAATTAAAGACTTTCGAGTTGTTAGTATTTAGTTATATTCTTTTCTCAATAATCACAAGTCCAAATTATTTGACGGCACGTCTATACCTCCTTAATCATTTCTTAAAGAAAAAATGTCACGTTGATCCAAAATGTTCGCCACCCCTGGACTATGTACATATTGAAGTATAACACAGTGTATTGAAGAAATCTATGCAACCCCAGCTGAAATGCATTAAGCATAAGAATACTCTGGATTTTAATTTTTCCATAAGTATTAAAGTCTAAAAAGTTCATCTGTATTGATACTATCCTGCTTATAAATTTGTTGTATCGAGTTATTTACAAATATTGATCCAAGAAGTGTACTTCGATCAGTTCTATGATATTTATCAGTAATTAAGATCATGAAACTAAATATGATTTTACATATAGACATTTGATTTTGTAGGATATTTACTTTCTAAAAGCAATAGAAATATTCGACATTTTAATTTAACCTTTTTCAATTTTCTATTTACCCTTAAATGAATATAACTTGACAAATTGCTGTTCACAATAATCTACATTAATGCAAAATTCATTTAAAAAAAAGGTAATTTCACACAGAAAAAAATTTAAAAATTATTTTTAATGGGTTACTTGTCCAAAATCTCCGATATTTTTGTGCGACGTGTGTTGAAAGGGCAAATTTGGAGCACTTGTATACTATAATATAGACTAATTACTTCAAATCATAAAAATGCCAAATGCTGTGATATACAACCAATAGTGGAAACTCTTCATGATCATGTTTGAACACAGTAATTATGGTGATATAATTTTTTTTTAAATTCGAATGTCTTTTTGCTTGGCGAAATTAGTTGGCAGTTTAATACGTATGTTCCAAATTTTGGAATGGTATGAGTACTGATTTAGCATTTCTTAGACAAACTTTGAATAATTAATTTTATAATTAAAGTTAATATATTTTCAAACAGCAAACTTCAGAGCAAGAATTCTGAATTTATTTTCTTAATGTTTCATTTTCAATTTTTTTAATACTAATATAATTATGTATATAAAAGGATACTTTAGATGCATAATCAGTGATAATGAAATAATATGTCAATACATTAATCCAAATAAGTTTAAGTTTGGATGAACTGAAGTATATTTAACACTATACATACAATAACTGGTAGAAATAGGTATGCATTAAGTGTTGGTATGTTCATTGTAAAAAAATGAAATACTCCCATTAAAATAGAAGATAATGCTTCATATATTTTAGAGGAACAGATTGTAGGAATTTTGTAATTAGTGTGAAATTCAGAAAAAGAAAAGAAAATCCTTTGTCAATTTTATTTTGATGTAGTATATGCAATGTAAAGATTTATAAATAAAAATAAAAATTAATGTAAGGAAATTTAGGGTGATTTAAAAATAAATATAATAAATTTTAGTATTTAATATGTTATGATAAATAAATGTTATACAAAGGTTTATTGTACTTTTTGGACATGAAAAAAAGTATCAAGATATTTTTACATAAAAATAATTACATTGCCATTTTATATATGTGTATTTCTTTTTTATTCAAAACTTCTTTCTATAAGTTGCATGATTTAAGTATTCTAAATTGTTTTATGTAAATTCAGAAAGTTGATTGTATAGATTTTAGATCTGAAATTTTAAAATTCTTAGGATATTTCCTTTAATCTGGATCCATACCATATACAATTTCTCAAAAGTACCATGAAAAGTTTTGTTGACAACCTACAAATATAATGCAGTCTCCTGTTTTTACTTTTTAGTTCCCATGTCACATAGCTGGTTGTTTTTCTTGAAGATTTAATTAATTTTAAAGAACAGACAACCCAATTACTTGTTTGTTTACTATTAATTACCCGTGGTGGTGTTTAAAAATTTAAGTTTTATGTCATAAACCTAATGAGATAAATAAAGTGAGAAAATTTCAGAAATTCTGCATAATTTGACCTTTTTTTAGCTATTTAATCTGTGATTTAGGAGAAGATTTTCTTTAATTTTTTTTTTACAGTATCATTTTATTTGTTTGGATTGATGATATTTAATACTTTTCTCTTGTAAATAAATTGAAAAGGCCATTTATAAGGTTTCCAGATAATTTTATTAGATATTATCAATAAGATAAAAATTGAGATATAATAAGATATTATGCACGTTAAATATTGGCAGTTAGATCCTCGATTTGGTCTCAATTTGTCCTTTATAGCATAGTGTTACATTCATAGTCTGATTTATACAGCAGATCATGAACTGCTTTATTTACTTATAGTGTATTCATGTAATGTTAAAATTAAGTGTCAATAAATAATGTATATTAAAATGAGTATGATTATTAAATAAAATTGTTTAAATAAAAAGCCTATTTCTTTAAGCATAGTAAAAAAAAGTCAAATTCATTTCTTTCTGAATGTTGGAGACAGGCATTTCTAAAATAATTCAAACCTTTTAAAGGGTAATAATTACAAAGGAAGTCAAACAAACACATATCAAATGTTTGTTTATAATTAGATTATTTAAGATATCCCAAACCTTTAAATGATGTTAAAAACAATTTCACTTCCATCACAGAAAATTTCCTAATTATTAATCAAAAACTTTCATTAATAACCAACTATTATTTTATACACTCTGCTCTCAAAAAGTATAAATCTCTTGTTAAACATTAGAGATTGGTATAAAAAATTTTAAATAAACAAAAATATCCGTTATTGACAAATCTTAATTATAAATTAATTTACATTTTTATTACTAAGGGAATCAGATAATGAAAGGTATAAACATTAACATTTCAAAATGGGACCATTTCATACCTACATGTTTCTTATAAATTACACTATTTTATGAATTTATGTGGAGTGATACACTATGTACCAATAAGTAATTGAACACGTATGAGAAGTTTTTCCAAATTCAGTGGTCTCAATTCTATACTGTAAATCATTCTTGTGTGTAAATAAACATAATAAACTACATGAAAATAAAGGACTTATTATAAGGATGCTAAAAAATAATCTAGAACTATCAATAAATATAAAACAAACTGCAAGTAGCCGTCGGCTTCGCACACTAACACCAAATGACAAATATACTAAACTGAAACAAAAATTATGCTAAAAAATTACGAAAAATACTTCATACCTAATTATTAAACAAGAATAATGCAAAAATATAATAAAAATAAATAAAATTTCAGAAATAAGCTTCATACACAAGAAGTAAACATATCAAGCATACAAAATTTACACTGATGCAAAACGCGGGAAAATATTAGTATCCTCGTCACGGGATTCCGACTTGGCATCTCATTGTCGTGAATGAACTTCATTGTGCACTTTTAAGACTAAAATAAGTATCTCACATTGGAATTTTGGAGATAAGAAGCTAATGCACTATATGTCCAGTGGCGATCAGTTCACCCCCTATCCCATTCTTCTCCCTTAAAATTTCTTTCATACAAAATTGTTGAACATTGAAATGTTGCTCATGCGTCACATTTTAAGTTTCCTTAAAATATGCATAATGTATTATTTTATGCTTTCTGATTTTCAAAAGTTGTCAGCTATGAAAAAGTAATGGTTAATTTTAATACTGCTGGCTCCTGAAAAATGAAACAAATAAACCAATTTAGCTTTAAAATCTTTAACCACCCATGTCTAAGCATGCATAAAATACATCATGCTGCTTAAATTAAAAAAGAAATTACAATAACATTGACTAAAGTCGAGCAATTATCTAACAAAGGAAGGGCACGACTAAGAAAATTCATTTGGGGTCGATAGTACTCCTTTAGGGTTTTCAACCCTCAATGTAATTCTGCCGAATAGCCAGTCAATTCGGAGAAATTAGCTTTCGAAATTCATGCTTAGCTTTTATACAATTAAATTTTACTTTCACCTGCCGATGCAGTGGTGTGGCTGCGGTAGGCGAGTGGTCAAGGTATTAGATCGTGGCTGGCCTTGTCATGGGTTTGAGCCCAGTACCACTAAAGACCTGCCATGTAGGGAAGCAATGCACATTAGATCTGTCGAGAGCTCAAACGTCCTCCTGTTGGTGTGGTTGTTAGGAGATGGGGTGCCAGCTTAGGTGTCATCCACGTCACTTGAGCATGGTTCAAAATTACATGGTCCATTGCAAAAAACCCTCGTGTAGCTGAACAGCGCGACGTTAATATTCACTCACTTGCCGGCGCAGTGGCTCGATTGGTAAGGCGCCTGCCTTCGATGCCGGGGAGTTCGAATCTCACGCGATCAGCTTTTTTCTTTAATTATTTTTAAAATTAAATAAATTTATTTATGAAATATTAAATGATATTCTATGTAATTATTTTGTATTTTATTAGGTAAAAAAAATACTGTAATTATATAAATATTTATATTATGTTAAATAAATATTTATAATAAAATATTTATTAAATATATTAAATGATATTTTTATACAAAAATTACTTGCAAATATTATAATGTGAAATACTATATCCTATAAATAAAGTATTATGCATAATATATAATATAAAATATTTAATACGTCATTTTTAAATAATTGATCTAATTTTAATGAATTTATTTAAATAATTGTAATTAAAAATTTATAATTTTTAATTAATTTTAATTAACACTACCTAATTTTAAATAATAAATTTAATTTTTTTTCTTTATTAAATACAAAATAATTACATAAAATAACATTGAATATTCAATAAACCTGTCATAAATAAATTTATTTAATTTTAAAAGATAATTAAAGAAATTAAAGAAAAAAGTTGATTGCACGAGATTTGAACTCTACCCTCCAGCATTGAAGGCAGGTGTCTTACCAATCAAGCCACTGCGTAGCAAGAGGAAATCAAAACTTAATTGTATAAAAGCTAAGCGTGAATTAAGATGGCTATTTTCTCTGAATTGACTGGCCATTTGGCAGAATAACATTGAGGGTTGAACATTCTAAAGGAGTACTACTATTACACCAAGTCTTGACCCCCAATGAATATTCTTAGTCGTGCCCTCCCCTTGTAAAATTGGCCGCGGTAGTAGAGTGTTCAAGGTATTGGATCGTGGCTGGCCTTGTAACGGGTTAGAGCCCCGTACTAAAGACCTGCCGTGTAGGGATGCGATGCACGTTAAATATGTCCAGAGCTCAAACGTCCTTCCGTTGGTGTGATAGTTAGGAGAGGGGGGTGCCAGCTCAGGTGTCGTCCACATTCCTTGACCATGGTTCAAATTTATGTGGTCCATCGCTAAAAGACCTAGTGTAGCTGAACAGTGCAACCTTAATATTCACTCATTCATTCCCGTTGTAAAATAAAATAAGCTAAGCTTTGATTAAATTATCAATAATAGTATTAAGGTTTAAAAACTTGAACCATGTTGCTGAATTCAAAATTTAATTTTTAAAAGAATACTGATTTTATAATTTATTTTAGGGGAAATTGTAAATCTGCTACAAGAAGGGGAAAAAAATGAGCACACGTAATGATAAATAGATAAACTGTATTAAAATATAGAATTATCTAAAAAAAATATATGAAAAATATATTAAAAACCCAAAGTTAAATGTGACATATTGCCAGAAAATTGTTTTAAAATTTAATTTTTAAAAAATCAAAAGTACTTCTCTATAAAGTTGTTTCAAAGTGGACACTATTATCATCCATAGTTTGCATACCAAATTTAATGTGTTTGGGTCTTTCTATTTCTGTGTCGACCTATATCAAATGCAAATTTTTCCTTTTATTTGCTACACTTTTACTTACTACACTTTTTTATGCTAAAACTTCTGTATAGTATATTTAATGTACCTGTTTTATTCAAAATAAAACAGTTGGTGCTGTTTTATTGCAGTATATTTATCAATTCTTGCTTAAATTCTGAAAGACCATAGGTTTTTTTAAACAGTTATAATATATTTTGTAATAATCTTCTTTGGTTATTACTTAGATGTTTAAATAGTATACTTAGATGATTAAAAGACAATTCAGTTTTTTTTTAAAAAAAAAAAAGGTACAAAAGCTGTACAAAGACAATTTTTCCTTGTTTAAAGAGCAGTTATGTTTAAAAAGAAATAATAAAATCTGGAAACAGTAGGGAAATAATCTTCATTTATTTAATATTTTTTCATTTATCTTATCTATTTACAAGCCATTTAAAATATTTTAAATAATTATATGAAAACTTAAAAATTCATTCTATAAGACCCCTGTCTAGAGTAATACTGATATTTGTATTTCCACTAACTACATTGTAATATTGAACAAATTCAAAGTGTCTGGTGAAATATTTTGATTTTTTTTTACAGTGGAAAATTTGTTGGTTTTTAGGTAAAGTCACAAGATGGCGCCAAGTGAAACAGACAATGGCAGCATGAGTGAATATAGCGGGACAAGGTGGATACATAATGAAAATATATGTAAAAAATACAGAAATTAATCAAATATATTTAAGATAAAAATTTAAAAAACAGCACTTACTTTCTTACTGCTGATCTTTTCCAAGTGGAGGGCACACCGTAACAGCAGATTTTAAGAAAGCCTTGAAGGCCTCATTGCTAAGCAAATGACCATGGGAGTGCCACCATATATATATTCTGTGAGGTAATGTTTGAACATACCCATTCAACATCTCCATCCAAAATAGCACTCTTTCGTTCGTATAATCCCATTCGCTCATTACATTTAGGACATTCATAATTCGAAGCAATCAATCCTCCTTTCCTTCATACACCATTCAATCAATTCTTTCTTACCTTTCGTATTCAACAAAGTAAAAAATTCTAATGTATATTCACTCACACACGCAGCCACACTTAATGCCCTGTGCCAAACAAAATGATGAAATTCGAAATGCTCGCCGACAAAATACAAAAATTCCAGAAATAGTTAGGTTTACCAAGATGGCGCAATTCTCACCTACCAAAATAATTCTTGCCGAGTGTGTGGTCTCTCCAAGGACTAAACTGGTTTCTAAAATGAACTTTTTTTTTTTCAATTTAAAAATACTGAGAATTTTCCTGAAGCATACTTCTGTTTTAAAATGACGTACTTGTGGAAAAGATCTCAATCTAAATGTCTGGAGTTTGAAATGTGACAAAAGTATCCAACTTCAGATTTGCTTTTGTAGTATAAATATGTATCAATTATTAGTGGTTACTCTTAGTCCACTTAATATACTTACTTCAGTACAATATTGAAATATAAAGTGAGATTATAAGTGTCAATTAAAAATTTTGTGATAGTGATTTCAGTGGACTTCTATGTTAATCTGATTTTTGTAATTGTCTGATGTGTGTGATTTTTATTATCTGATTTTTGTTTTACATCCACATATATCCCCTTCATTACTAGTTACCAAAAAACCTTCATAATTTTAAGTGTCTAAATATAGATGCACTATGGAAATTTCTAAAATTTATTCATATTGAAAATTAATGATCTTTAAAATATTTTGACTCCTGCAACATTGCTTTAATCCTTCATTCGATCTAAACCTTGTTTAAATTTTTAGACTGCATTGAAAGAAAATTGGAAGGGTCTTTGTAGTTAATTTTTAAAGACAGTAAAGAATGCAAAAGAGAAATCTAATTTGATGTTCTGAATTCTTAGTATATGTATTTTTGATGTATTAAGATATGTTAAAAGTAACTATTTTTAACAGTAGGATATGTTACGGTTACAGTTAATATCTTTATATGGGATTTAGAGCAACAAAGGCTATTATCCTATAAAAAGTAAGATATGTTAAAGGTGTATATGTAGGTAAGGTAAGGTAAGAGATATGTAGGTGGATATATATTTTACTTTCATCATTTTAAAAAGAAATCTTCACAGGAATTTCTTTTAAAAATCCTTCACTCAACTATGTTTGGCAGTCATAATTGTTATTACTGGAAATATACATTATATACAATATTTTTAACTAAGTATTTATTTTTTATATCTCTAGTATTTCAGAAATATTTAGTTTACCTAAATATTGATGAAACAATTAGAATTATGATCATATAATTTTCTCAAGTGATTAACCTGGGAAGACGCACATGTGCAGTGTTTGTCACACTTGCAAAAATTAATATTCTTGCCTCTCCAAATTACCAAAAATGTTTAGACCCCTCAGTATGGCTTGTCAAAGTTGAATTCTTCTCACTGCATTCCGAAAATTTTTCAGTTTTGTAGAGCTATTAGGTGTTTGTTGGTAACCATGGCGTTTCCAAATTGTTCAGGCTAGATTTTTCCTTCTTTGTCATTTGAGGAATAAGTACAAAGTACTAGGTCATGAAATTGTTTTTGATATCAGTAAGAGGAAGAATGTGACTCTTCAAAAGATACTTGTGACCAAACTAGCTTTTTTGTGGTAAAAGACAAAGTGAACAAAAGGTAGATAGAACTCTTTTGAGTTTATAAATTCTAATCACATTAAATATTCCCTATATAGAATCAATTATTTCATTTGCAACCTTCTGAAAAGAAAGTACTTTTACTTTATTTGTTAAACTTTAGTTTATCACTTAATTATTTATTTTATCACTTTATATAACAAAGGCTATACTTATCATTAATTGCATGATTTTTAAAACAATTCATTTTGTAGTTTACTATTTAATATGCTTGAGGTTAACCTTGTACATTTTTTTGTATCGTGTTCTAAACTCATAGTGCACGTCTTCTCGGGTTAATGCCTTGATTTATTTGTGACTCAGAACAGATGTGCTTAATTTTTGCTTTTAAATTACTTTTTAGGTATTTTTGGACATTCAGTCAGGAATTAATGACTACCCGAAAGCCAACAGAGCCATTTGGACCAATTTATCCCCAAAATGAAGGATACCAGTATCACACTTCTGTTGAAGAAGTGCAGAAAAAAGAAGAACACGAGCTTTCAGTGCAACTTGGTAGGCATATTATAAAAGAATTGTTTAAAAAATACCTTTCAAATGAATACTACAGACTTGAAATTTTTTTAGAAGACAATGAGGTGAAAAACCCGTCATTCTTACTACTGAAGGAAAATTATTTGTATGGCTTAAATAAAGTCCTTATACGAGCAATTCTAAAAAATAAATCATTTGATTCTGAATATCTTGCAATAGAAGACGAGGCTGTAATGCAGGAACTAGGATGTGCTTTGAAGGAATTGCATGATGATACAACAATAGAAAAGGACCATTTCTTAATTGCAGAAATGGAAACATTTGAGATAGCAGAAGCACAGAAGATATATCGCTTGAAAGAAAGCAATGCAAATCAAATGCAAAAAAGTTCTAGCTAAACTGATTTGTCAACTTGAATAAGATTTAGAGTCTCAAAATTTGCCAAATACAGGCAATCCAAAGTTTCTTAATTTTCTCTTTAATTGAAGCAAATTTTCAGTTGAAAAAACATTCAATCATATTCAAAATTTCAGATGTGAAATTAGCACAGAACTGGTGTTAAAAATGCATTTTCTTTATATGAAATTGGTACAATTGTATTTTGGACCCTGTTTATGTAGAGACAAATGAAAGCCACGCCACACACTCATTTTCAATGTTCATTTACATAATTGCGTGTGATATAGCTTCAATGTTCGTTCCTCACATTTAAATGTAACTCTCCATTTGAACATTTCAAAAAGTCTTCAGCTTCCATAAGTAGAGAATTGTCTTACCTTCCATCAAGGTATATGTTGAACATAAATGTTGAAAAATTTGCTAAATAAAGATTATGAAATCTGTAAAAGACACCTGTTTTCATTTTGAATCTGTTTAATTTTCCCAAGAATTTTATAACATTTGATGTCCATTGAGGACCACTAAATTAGCCCAAACACCCCCCAACCTATGAATTAACCAACAAATATAATTTAGTACACTTCTGAAAATAAATTTTTAAAAAATGATCTTTTTAAAATTCAAAGGTCTCCTAATAGAAACAATGCGTTAGAATAAATTTAACTAAATCTACCAATTCTAGTATAATTTGTTCAATATTATCTGAACTTGTCATACAGTGAAAATCATTTAACACGAAACTGAGGGGACTGAAATATTTTTTCGTGTTAAGATATTGCAAAAGAAAAACATTCAACAAAACTAAATTCAAGAATATTTTTTTTGCATAGATGTGTATATATGCATGTATTTAATAAAAATAAATGAAACAAATACGAACACATTCATAAGATTTTGATGAAATGTAATACGAAGTGTTAATTTTTTTTTTTTTTGAAAAGCAAAACATTGATTGAGTTTTGGAAAATAATCTGTTATTTTTATTTACAGTCTTTTTTAGTATCAAGTACTCAATTAATTTTTCGATGTCATCTATTTTTTTTTAAAAATTTTTTTACTAGCTGCACGGTTGGGCGTTGCACAGGCTTATTCCAAGTTTTAAAATAAATTTTTTTAATGAGTGTTCACATTTTTATAATTTTAATTGCAATTTGGCCTTACAGTAAAGAATGATTTCATAAAAACATATATTTGAATGTAAGAGAGGAAATAAACATTCTAAAAGGTAAATAAAAATGAATCACTGAAAATATTATAACAGAAAAGTGATAACAGAAATATGTTTATGCTATGGGAACTCTGAGTGTGAGATAAACCAAAAGAAAAAATTAGTTATGTGATTAACCATTTTGCTAAAATATTATCATAAATAAATATATTAAGAAGCCTTCAACTGGAAAAAAGTAAATTAGTAGAAACTAAAGTTTTAAAAGATGGGTAAAATAAGACTACATTGTAATTTGATTAAATTTTCTGTAGCATTAAATTAATACTACATGAGGAATGTATGTAATACTATCTAACATCTATATTACATTTAATATAAAATTTAGATGTAATACAATATTGTTATAAAATTAAATTAGTAAGAACCAAAATAAAAAAAAACCCTCTAAAACAGACCTACATTGAAAAAACCATAATGAACCTAATGAGAGAAATAAACCTTGTTGATAAAAAATTCAATTTTTTAAACAATACTTATTTGCAATATTTCAATTAAAAATCATTGTAATTCTGTTGCAAAGAGCAAACAAATGAGAGAGAAAAAAAATACGATAAATAACTACAGAGACCATTGAAATATATATGGACAGTGTAAGATATATGTATATATAAAGCATATGATCTTCATAAAACTAAAGGAGAAACACATTATCAGAGGCAAAGTTGAACCGTGATGACATGAGATGTAAAATCCTCTCAACACTGAATTGTAAAGAAAAAATGAGAAAATCCTATCAAGATGCATCTTTTTTCTACAAAGATTTTTGGATCACAAATGGTATAAATAGAATATATATTTTAAAAAAATCATGTTTTCCTGCAATGATGAGAACATGGTATTTGTTGATGAAGGAAGAAAAGAAATAACCCTTTTTTTTTTCAATCAAAGGAAATGTCATAGAAATATATGCATATGTAACAAATGTATATGTATAAAATCTTCATAAATCTATATGAAGAACACACACACAGATTGTCAGAAAGAAAATCAAATCATGATGCCACACGACCGAAATTGCATTAACACTGAATTTTAAAGTGCATAAGAAAATAACTTTGTTGTGCATTCAATCACATCCATAGTTTCAGTGAAAACCTTCTTGATAAATAATGTTAACTATCTTTCCATGAGAACAAATATGAGGACTTATCGGTTATCAAAACCATGAGGCCAAATTCAGTTGAGTTAATATTAACGTCGCACTGTTCAGCTACACGAGGGCTTTTGGCGACGGACCATGTAATTTTGAACCATGGTCAAGTGACGTGGACGACACCTGAGCTGGCACCCCCCTCTCCTAACTACCACACCACACCAATGGGAGGACGTTTCAGCTCTCGACAGATTTAACGTGCATCGCTGCCCTACACGGCGGGTCTTTAGTGGTACTTGGATCGAACTCATGACATGCCTGCCATGGTTGGATACCTTAACCACTAGGCTACCGCAGCCCGAGGCCAAATTCAGCAACATGTAGAAAAAATGCCAAAATTGAGTTAATACCAGTTGACATAAAGAGGGTAGTTTTTTTCAAATATTGTCAATCTGTTAATAGTAATTAGTTTAAATTTATGACTATTTTCTTTTTGTTATGCTGCTAGCTAGGAATTTTTTCTTTATTGTTAGAATAAGCAAGATTTAGAATTTGTTAATTAACCAAGAAAAGCGATGTTTTTTCTGACAGAAAGAAACTGTAAAAGATTTTTTGGTGAATAAGTAATCATGATCTAGTATTCTGTTTGAAAAAGCTTCACAAATTATTGTTTAGCTGAAAAACTTAACTTTTGAGTCACAGTATCATATAACTTATGTCCACTGCAATCATAATTAAGAAAATAAATATAAACTGTGAGACTGTGTGTGTGTGAAATAGAAATCATAGCATTAATTTAAATTAAAAGTTTATCTAAAACAAATTTAAACCCTAATTTTTTGATAAAATTATCATAAACAGTTCTGAACAAACAAAACACTAAAGGAAATCTTAAATATAAAACATAAATAAATATGAAGGAACTGAACACAAAGAGTAGAAATTATGACATTAATTCAGACCAAAAAGCTATCTTAAATAGATAAATTTAAGTCTGATGAAACTATCATAAACAGCTTAGAACAACAACAAAATCGGCTCAAGTGTTGTATAGGGGGCACATCGGATTTGGCGATTTTCATCTAAATGTCATGGTGAGATACCGAATTCATTCTAAAATAAATAATTCTGAAAAAAGCACCTTGGCGGACCGCTTTTAGTCGCCAAAAAAAGACTGCCATTTGGCCCCCCTCTACTACACTTTAACCAGAAAATCACATGTCGGAAAATATTATACGCAACTTAAATTACAATATTTGAATCTGTTAATTCCAGATTGTTTGAATTTATTGTCATTTTATTTCTGGCACACTTATAGCTAGATTTTTTTTACTGTCTTGCAACAATCATGAAATATGGAATTTGCTGATAAAGAAAAATAATCTTTCTCTATTTCAAAGGGAAAAAATGTCATAAGGATAGCTCTTTCGACCAATTCATCTTGCTATTGATGCGACGCTATTTTAAACTTATTTAATTTCTAAAACTTTGAACCCAGTTTCTTAATTTCACATCGCATCATGTCTATAAGTTAACTAATTCTAAAATTAAAAGACTCATTTCACACTAAATCAAACACTGATCGTATAGTTTTAAAACATTAAATTTATTTTAAGCACAAGTATATGGAAATTTACTTTGCTACAAGATCAAAATTTAACTTGGCTTGAGATAGGGAAGGAGTTGGGGAAAGGACATGGTTGATGCCCGGAATCTCCGGAGTTTTTTTTTTTTTTTTTTGTTAATCTGCAGCCCTGGGATTGGCTCTCTGTAAAATCGGGGTGCGTCCCGTTTTTATTCGACGACTTTTCCCGCCGAAATCTTAGGGCGTACTCTTTGTCTTGTCCAGTATAGTTTCTCTGATTGGTTCCGAGGCCAGCGCAGTGTTACACCACCTCACAGTTTATGGGTTTAGCGAACTTTTTTAACACGGGAACTTTCTTGACGCACCCCACCAAAAGGAATTTCACCGCATCCGGTCCGGTGACTCGCAAACAAATTCCAAGCCGTCTCAGGGGCGAATTCTAAAATAGGAAATTCTGGCCTCCCATCACTTCTCCCCTCACTCAAATACACAGCACAAAAAAAAAAAAAAAAACCAGTAAAAAAAAAAATTAATGTTCCATAATGAGAAGAAAGTTCGGTGATCCTGTTGGTTCCGCTGAGCAAAAATAGTTGATGTATCGATACTGCGAAGAAAGTTCGGCGATCTGGTGGGGCAACACATCTAAAAGTCTAATTTGTCCACGATGAGTAGAAAATTCGGTGATCTTGCGGGTTCCGGTAAGTGTTGAATGTTGAGGTTCCATCGACCCTACAAGAGAAAATGTCTCCCAGGGAAACCATATTAGTAATAGAACCAAAACCAATGTGGAGAAAAGAGAAGCTCGACCCCAGTTGACATCCACCGCAGACCCCAAGCACCAACCGCGTCCCCCCATAATTTGCAATTGAAAATGCAACAGAAAAAAAATTATTAAGTAAAGTTTTCAAAGTTAAGTCCCAATTCCCCGAACGCTGTGACGAAAAAAAAATTCAACAATAAACAACTGAAATTACATTCATCTTCCGAACAAAAAAAAATTGAGATGAGACCTGGGTCACCGAACAATTCACAAGGACTATATATATAAAATAACAAAGAGAATAATTTGAATAATCTCAATTAATCTTGAGACACTAATTGAAAAAATATCGTCAAGTAACGCATAGTAAATTCAAAAAAATACATCATAGCTTTGATACTCACAATAACCACACATACAAACATTAAAAAAAATTGTGGTAAAGAAATAATGACAAGTGAAGCACGCACATAATCAATAAGAACGTAGCACTAAGAAAACAAACACAGCATAACCATATAACATCGAAATCATAACATGAATAATATGATGTGCATGTATCAGACTACCAAAAATTTTACTGTAACCTTTAACAATGCTCAAAGCATAAGAAATTGCAATGACTTACTAAGAGCACATTGATTACAATCTTTTGTTAAAAAAATTATTGTAAATTAAAAGTTAGAAATTCAAGCGATGAGTGTGCATAGGTATAAAAAAAATTATATAACCTCTGAGAATGCTTAATAGCCTAAGAAATTTAAAAAATTCACTACAAGCATTGGTTACAATTTCAAATAAAAAAAATAATGCAATTAAATTTAGAATTGCAAACGATAAGTGTGCATTTGTTCAGGATACACCCCCAATGTTTACAAAGGTGGAAAAAAACAGTACATCCTATTTCCTGCGATAGGACGATCGCCGGCAACCGCCAACACATGAAACATAATGCACAATCAAGACAAAAAAAAAATGTAAATCCGATTATATAAAAAAACTATATTGATTAATACTTTAAAAAAAAGAAGGAAAAAGAAACAATTTCTACATTCAATACATGTGAATTTCCATATTGAGAAATGAGAATTCCAGAAATCCCAAATGCAGTTGAAAATATAAGAGAAAAAAAATTGTAAACATAAAATTGATAATGCAACTCATGACATAAGTGGCAACACATTCGGAGTAAAGTAAATTTAAACAAACAAACAAATTTTATTACAAGTGCTTCACATAATTAAACAACATAATTCCCCCCCAAAAAATTTCACTTCCCTAATCAACACATCACTTATTAATATTCCAAGTAATTCAATGTATTAATTTAAAATAATTAACAAACTCATCACAATGGTTCACTACTCGTAAAAAAAAACATCCTCAATTTTCAACCATACCGCTAACTCAAATTCATCTATAACCATCGAATGAATTACTCAAATATCGCTCGATAACAATAACTAAGAATTCTCAGTAACCTTTAAATGATTCTGAAACTATCCCTAAATACCATTACCTCAAAATCGCCTATATCCTGCACCTCAATAACACTAACTAAACTTATCTGTAACTTTCAAATAATCAACTTCTCCACAATACTATTAACTCAAAATTATCTATGCCCATCAACTTATTTACTCAAAATCTCACATAATCCTTAACTCGAAATTTTCCATCTCCATATCAAACAACTCTCTCAAATTTACCTCATACTTATAAACTCAAAAATTATCTATCTCCTTCAAATAACTTTCTCAAATATTCTACAAAATCATTAACTCAAATTTATCTATCTCCTTCAAATAATTAATAAAAAAAATTCGCACCTAATCATTTCAACATTTACAACACCAAAAAAATTATCATCAAACTCAATATCTACAAACTGAAACGATACTAATTAGCCTCTAAATCAAAATTCTCCTCTTCGCAAATACCAAACTCAAAGCTAACCTAACTACGCGTACACGAAATCTAAAATTTAACAATTCCATTATCTGACCATAAACTTATTTCTAAATAACAATGCAAAACTACAATTAAAATCCAAAACCATAAAAAAAAAACTCAATGTCAGTACTCAATTCAATACTCTAACCAAACGCTACCATGAATAAAAAAAAAATTAACCTAAACACCACAACAGACCTAATACAACGGCATAAACAAAACATTCAATTCATAATACAAATTAGCACACCACCGAGACAAAATTATTTTGTGTGTGACTGTACATTCCTTTAACTAAACAACAATTTAACTAGAGAGCCCTAAGAAAAAAAATTCCAAATCTATAGCAAAACACACACACACAAAACAACAATCCAAAATATAGCATTGAAACACCTAACCGAAAGACTATGAAAGTTTTAGACAGAAATTAGCAATCATTTGACAAAACAAAAACAACATGAGCAAAACAAAGTTAAGTTTCGAAATAATTTCCCAAGAAAAAAAAATTCAAACAACCACCTCTATCAATGTCCTAACAAGCAAAAGTTCCAAAGATATCATTATTCAGTAATACACAGCCACTTAAAATTGATACACTAACAACAACGTATCACTAAAATTGCATCTGACAAAGTACCGTCACTAAGCAAATCTTTTATGCAAACTCACAAATTAACAAGAAAAGTACACAGTTATAACACAATCAAGTAAACAGGAACTAAAAATATTCAAGCAAAAGACCTTTTATAAAAAAAAACCCGTAAATACTAGGTAATAACCGCAATACAAAATTATTTGATTAATGAAAATGCCAAATATATATAGACAGTAACAACATTCAAATTTCTTGACAGGTGTCCAAAAGACCCCAAGTTTTGATTTCTGTTGCAAATTTGTATTAAATCTTTAAAAAAATATATAATTAAAATTGACGTGCATACATGAATCACATAGCAAAATTAAATCTCCATCTTATCACAAACAACAAAATTCAAATATTGTCATGAAACACATAGCATAAAAAAAATCTAGAGCTAAAATTAATTAAATAACCAGGTACAACAATGTCTCACTTAAGCATCAAAACCTGACATGAAACAAATGGCAAAAAAAAAAAAATTATGAGCACAATTTCATCACATAACAAGGTGCAACAATAAAAACAGGTACCGTTTCTAGGTGTGGACTCTCTCTAAGTGGCGAAGTGTCTCAACAATGTAAGTGGCCGCGGTAGCCGAGTGGTATAGGTATCGGACCGTGGCTTGCTTTGTCACGGGTTCGAGCCCAGTACCACTAAAGACCCGCCGTGTAGGGCAGCGATGCACGTTAAATCTGTCGAGAGCTGAAACGTCCTCCCGTTGGTGTGGTGTGGTAGTTAGGAGAGGGGGTGCCAGCTCAGGTGTCGTCCACGTCACTTGACCATGGTTCAAAATTACGTGGTCCGTCGCCAAAAGCCCTCGTGTAGCTGAACAGTGCGACGTTAATATTCAATCAATCAATCTCAACAATGTAAACAAACAAATAAAATTCTCGGTGTCCTAAAAAAAAATTTAGCGCGATGAGAATTAAATTAATTAGCCGAATTGCCTGCACGAGTCCTTAAATTATACCGCGGACTTGAAACATTACTCTTAACCTCCGTATCATCTGGTAGTAAGTCGACTAAATTGTTTAAGTGCAAATATGAGAATCTCTTAATAAATGGAATCATCCGATTGACATGTGTGTTAAATCTCTTCCTCAATTGTTCAACATGTTGAACCCTATAATTGACGTTAGAAAAACGCTCTACTACTCTGTAGGGACCTTCAAACTTAGGTCTAAGCTTTGGAGATAAATTAGATTTAATATTAGGCGTCTTAATGAAACACAAAGACCCGATTTTGTAATCATAATGATGTTGCTTTGTCGCTCTCGTACTCAAATTAATGTGCGATGCTCCGAATAGGAGTGTGCCAGAATGACATGGACAGATATCAGCACGAGATGGGACGTCCTCCCCTATCGCCCAAGCACACCAAGATTCAAACCACACACAAAACGTCCAAGCAACAAAATAACCCCAAAAAATATTAATTTGCATGACAACTCCAAATCAAAATTTTAACAGAAACAAGGAGAGAGAGAAAAAAAATTACAACACCAAATCAAGCGCATTTACGAAGTCCAATGCTCTATCATGCATACCCAAAGAAAAAAAAATCGATGAAACCAATACTTATCCCCAAACACAACATCGCTCCAACAATTAAAATCCCATCTCAACCAGAACAACAGATTCACACAGAAAAAAAAATTGACAACCTTAACATCTAAAAAAAAAAAAACCTCAATTCCAAGCGCAAACATAGTTAACACGCAATAACTATTTCCATTAAACTTAACCTTTTCCTTACTTTAATATCTCTAAATCCAAATACTGCACAAATGAACATCTAACCAATTTTTATCAAAAACCTAACATAATCTTTTTTATCACCTAAATTTCTCAAATTCCAAGTACTACAGTCATAAACACCTAATCAATTTCTACCAAAATCTAACATAATTAATTTCTCTAAATTTAAGCAACACAACATCTAACCAACTTTTATCGGAACTAACATCTTCATAACACTTAAATCGCTCAAAATCTGATATCTACACTAATGACAGTCCGGCCAATTCCTTTCCCTTTCTCTAAATTTAACACCTTATCGACTACAATTTGAAACAGCAAAAACACAAGAGATTTTATTACGAGAACAGTAAGCATAATCAATTAACTGTACCGCTTCAAACACTCGGACCAAAAAAAATTGTTAACTAGCAACGAAACACGTACTCCATATGACAATATACACTCGAATTAATTAAAAGGAAAAAAAATGAGCACACTAAAATCCACAATACAAACATATCAACACATAAGAAATTGAGATCATAGCTAGATCAGTTAAGATAATGAATACACACATATATATATACTAGCAAAGAAGCATAAGAAAAAAAATACATTAACAACATCTCAACTTAGAAAAAAAACTGTTATATTTATCCTCTAAAGATAACAGTACAATATAAAGTTGCGGCACATATCCATAGAAAAAAAATCAGGGTAATATAAATTTGACAAGACACATTATCAATAATTCTTACACTTCAATAGATAATTAAATTTATCACCATGGATAAAAAAATTTCTTGACAGAGGCTCTTTCTAAATGAACTCATAATTAAAAAAAACTTGGGTGGCCCAAAATATCATCTCAATTAAGGGGGAAAAAACATAGGTTACGGCACTAAATGAGGCAAAGAAAAAAAAATTTGACGGCTGGTCACGGCGCCAAATGAAGCGACGCTATTTTAAACTTATTTAATTTCTAAAACTTTGAACCCAGTTTCTTAATTTTACATCGCATCATGTCTATCAGTTAAGTTAACTAATTCTAAAATTAAAAGACTCATTTCACACTAAATCAAACACTGATCGTATAGTTTTAAAACATTATTAAATTTATTTTAAGCACAAGTATATGGAAATTTACTTTGCTACAAGAAGATCAAAATTTAGCTTAGCTTGAGATAGGGAAGGAGCTGGGGAAAAGACATGGTTGATGCCCGGAATCTCCGGAGTTTTTTTTGTTTATCTGCAGCTCTGGGATCGGCTCTCTATGTCTAAAATCGGGGTGCGTCCCGTTTTTATACGGCGACTTTTCCCGCCGAAATCTTAGGGCGGACTCTTTGTCTTGTCCAATACAGTTTCTCTGATTGGTCCCGAGGCCAGCGCAGTGTTACACCACCTCACAGTTTATGGGTTTAGCGAACTTTTTTAACACGGGAAAATCCAAATTTTGGGGGTGAAATGGAAGGGTTACCATATTGTAACCTTTATCGTTCAAAATTTGGCGACCGAAAGTGGGTCCTCCTAGGACCCAACCGAAAAATTTTCTCAGGTATAGCTTAGAGGTTCAAAGAGAGAACTTCTTGATGCTCATAGAAAATGTAAGATGAATCGGTATAAAATGAAATACTACATTAGATGAAGAATGAAAATATTTTTTAAAGTAGTCAGTACAGTAATAACATTAGGCCTTGCAAGAAAGGTAGTCAACATGCATTGCTACAAACCGCAAAATTATATGAGAAATAATCATAAACAAAAATAAAAACCAGTTTCATAAATTGGTACTTTTCCGTTTCGCCAGTGCAAATCTTGCCAAGTTGGCATTATTGGTGACAAAACACAATCCATACATATAAATATAAATGAAGTGTCTGTTTGCAATTTAAAATTAACAGGTTTTTACTAAATGCATTTAAAAGTATATAAGGTTCTTATATGAAAAAATCAATTTTTAAATTTTTTGTCTGTCTGTCTGTTTGTTCCGGCTAATCTCTGAAACGGCTGGACCAATTTCGACCAATTTAGCTAATGTTATAAGGAATAACTTAAGCTACTTTTATTTTAAAAAAATTAGGGCTCCTAGAAAATAAAATTAAAATCAATGAAAAAAGGAGCAATATTCGATTCAAATAGGGATTCTTTTTATTAAACAGGGAATATTTTATTTCGTGAGCCTTCTGTTTCAACGATTTCTAGCAGTTATATCAAACATTTTTGTTTGATTGGTTGCTACCATTCGCAACATTTCCCATTCATGTCCGTTGATCCTAATTATTTTATAGTTCTTAAATGCATTGTCAAAGGTCATGCATTCCTTCACCCCCTTCCTTGCAGCTTTGTTTGTGTTCACGTTTCACCCTACTGCTACTTAGACCTATTTTGATCCAAATGATTTTAGTCCTCACCCCATCGACAGTGTCAAACATCCCTTTCCCTCCTTGATCAACAAAAAAGAAACATAGATTCACAAAGTAGAAGATTGACATTATACTTATAGCATAGGTATTTCTTTACGTAGATGATATAATTTTAAAGTTTTTGTAAACTCTGTGAAGTGAATAAACTTTTTTGCTAAATTCCACGTGGACGAAGTCGCGGATAACAGTTGTTTAACATAAAATAAATGCATCAGAAAGTAATATTAACGTATTACACATCCAGACACAAATTATTTACACTATTTTAAGCGTTTACTACTCAAAATTTGTAACATTGTGCTACTTTTGCTGAGTAGGTAGGTGTTTAATAATAATAAAAAATCAGCTATTATATCATAAGACTAAAAATTTAGCGAACATGGTTTTTTTTTGTTCTTCTGAGAAATGCAAAAAGCTTTTTTTTTGTTTAATTTACAATCACGAAAATTAACTCATTAAAAATTTCTTTATCCTTCAGTCTGATATTAGTTCTTATAGGTCCTCCTTCCCTTTTTTATGTATTTTGAAAAGAAATGCTACTGATAAGAAAAGACAACGAATTGCTTGGCAAGTGTGGAGGTAAAAGATTACCAGCAGGAATATTTGGTTTACTGCCAGTTGAGGAGTGGATCTAGACAGCGCTACTACACCCAGTTAGATTTTTTTAATGCAGTGCTATCGTCATCTGTTGTCCAAAATATTATTTATTTTTGTGAATATATCTCATGATTATTTATCAAACCTCAGTTTAATCTGCAATTTATGTAGTTAATGAAAATAATTAAATGTATTATAAAATAAATATGACTGAAAAAGCCAAATATATTGAATTATGTAAATTTCATCAAAATATCTACACTTTTGCTTTGAATGAAGAAAAATTAAAGCATAAAATATATCAAACCTCAGTGTAATCTGCAATTAATTTATTTAATGAAAATAATTTATTGTATTATAAAATAAATATGACTGAAAAGCCAAATTTTTTTGAATTATGTAAATTTCATTAAAATATCTACACTTTTGCTTTGCATGACGAATCCGTTTAAATTTTTCATATTTAAGATTTTCTGTTGGTGTTTTGCTTTTTCAGAACTGTTTATGGTAATTTTATCAAAATTAGGGCTTAAATTTCTGTTTTAGATAATCTTTTAATTTAAATTAATGTTATAATTTTTATTTCAGCCTCACACAGCTTTATATTTGTTTATTTCCTTACTTATGATTGTAGTGGACATAAGTTATATGATACTGTGACTCAAAAGTTACTTTTTCCTCAAAAAATAATTTGTGAAGCTTTTCTAACAGAATACTAGATCATGATTACTTATTCACCAAAAAATCTTTTACACAGTTTCTTTCTGTCAGAAAAATAATATTGCTTTTCTTTGTTAATTGACAAATTCTAAATCTTGCTTATTCTAACAATAAAGTAGAAAATCCTAGCTAGCAGTATAACAAAAAGAAAATAGTTAAAAATTTTAATTGATTACTATATATTAAGAGATTGACAATATTTGAAAAAAACTACCCTCTTTATGTCAACTGGTGTTAACTAGATTTTGGCATTTTTCCTACATGTCGCTGTATTTGTCATCAGGGTTTTGATAACTGATAAGTCCTCATGGAAAGATAGTTAACATTGTTTATCAAGAAGGTTTTCACTGAAACAATCGATGTGATTGAATGCACAACAAAGTTATTTTCTTATGCACTTTAAAATTCAGTGCTAATGCAATTTCGGTCGTGTGGCGTTAGGATTTGATTTTCTTTCTGATAATCTGTTCTTCATACAGATTTTTGAAGATTTTATACATATAAATACATTGTAAACATTTGTTACATATGCATATATTTCTATAACATTTCCTTTAATTGGAAAAACTAAGGATATTTCTTTTCTTCCTTCATATACAAATACCATGCTCTCATCATTACAGGAAAATAGATCAGATTTTTTTAACCCTCCAAGCGTTCCACACGGAAAATTCCGTCATTGTTTAGATTCTTCGAAAATACACTGCACAGGTTTTTTTGCCTTCAAGTAACATTTTCAAAAGCGGTTGAGCCGAACTTTTCTGAAATCCTTTCCCCCTTTTAAAGGTTTAACATCTTGAAAGATAATTAGGGACGGTGGAAGCAACACAGCAGGACACTGATACGAAGTTTTATGGCTCGCAGGGAACCCCGTGTTTTGACACTGGAGCAATCGTAAAAAATCGAGGGAAAATTTCTTTAGACCCCAGGAAGTGTTTGTTAGTTAGTTTGTATTTTAAAAGTTTTGAAAAGTCCCAACGCATAAGTAAAATATGTTACAATTCCCTTTTGTGGTTTCATATTAATTTGAAACTGTAACAAGTTGGGGCGTGTCAGGGCAATCTGCTATTTTATATAGTTAGAAAAATTACCTTTTTAAGTATATTCTTTCGCTTCATTTTTCTTATCTTAATCAATGCTTTCAGTTTTTGAAACATGATTATTTCATAAGATGCCAAAAAAAAATTAATAAAACACCAAACACTTTAAAATTTGAAACCTTTTCAACTTTCCAACCACTAAAAATGAATAAATTTAAACTTCATCAAATAATTTGAAGCATTTTCTTACACTTTGATAAAAATAATAACGAGAAAAAAACTAATTAAGTTCTATTAATTTTTTTAGATTTCAAAGCCCAAGTGCTCAGGAAGTTAACGTACAGTGCCTAGTTATATATTGTTAAAATACACCGAATTATATTTGAATTTTAAGTGCTCGAACTTCAGTTTACATCAAAGGCAACATGAATGAAGATTTTCCCACATTTTTTTATAACTTGAATGTTTGAATAAAAGGTAATCAAAAATATACGGAAACATTTCCATAAGGATTACAACAGTAATTTGTATATCGGCCCTGTTGTTGTTTACAAGCAGAGGAATTTCTGGGAGTGCCTCTCACCCCACCGAAAAGGGTGACGCATTTCCCACGCCTGGAAGAAGGCAATGTACCCATAAATACATCATGATATGGGATGTTTTTGGGAATTTCCCGCGTTTTGGGGGAGTCATGGACCCCGAGAAGATATCCCTCCGCTGACTTCAGACCAATCAGAAAAGCTGATTGTGTTTCGAAAAAGAATCCTCTCCAGAATACAGGTAAACCGCCGCGAAATATAAGCGCTTGCACGACGAATTTAGTCACTCTCTGACACAAATTTTATCACCGATTTTGGTCTGACGACCCTTTGACAAATTGCCGAGGTTGGAGACTCCCGAGATGGCACACCATGTTCTCTCTCTCTCTCAGATCCTAATCCAGTTAAGTGATAATGTATATCTTTAGTAATTAACGTAATTTAAATGTTTTGTAAATAAATTAAGTGTAATTTAAAGAACGGCTTTTTAATTTAGTGTCCGTTTTATTTGTCTTTAATGATTAATGTCTAAATTTAAGCTATAGTGTGACGCCAAATGTTAATTTAGAACCTGGGTATTAAAAACGGATAATAAGAATAAATTAAATTAACTTAAGTTAACCGGGCGTTGCATTATAATGGTGCCAGTTGACCAGGATTTTAAATTTTTTTTTCTCGTTGCACAATTTTTTTTTTTTTAGAAAATTTTTTTTTACATCCTTTGAGTTAGAAATTTTTTTTTTTACAATTTTTTTTTGTAAACGTTTCTTGATGGATCATCAGGACAAATTTTCATCTCGTGTGCTACTGTGTATTTTATGTATTGCTTGAATTTGATACTGTGAATTTTTTTTTTTTTTTCAGTTTTGTCAGAGAGTCCGGGGTGCAACGATGACGCAGGTACTTGTGCGCTTTAATTTTTTTTTTTCTCCTTCAATATTGATGTGAATTTTTTTTCTATGCATGTATGTACGCGAGAGCCGATTAGCTAAAAGTTTCATTTAAATTTAAGAGTTCATGAATTTCTGTTGCCTTGCACGAGTGCTTAAATTTTGTTTTAATTTAACGATTTTCGTTGTGAATTAGATTCGCTAGAAATTTTGGTCTTAACTAATAATTAACAAATATGCCACGTACACGACAATCAGACCCCCTTTTGACGCAAACGGCGTTCGAGAAATTTAATCTAATTGATCTAATTCCAATGTACGACGGAGGTGAATCGTTAGGAATTCGCAGGTTCTTGGGAAAAATAAACGATGTTGCGAATTTAGGCAAGTGGTCAAACGATGAGAAAGTAACAATTCTAAAATTAAAATTAACGGGAATAGCTGAGGAATTTTTTCTATCCGACCCAACACATAGTCAATTGACAGAATATAACGATATCGCAAGAATTCTTATTGGAAGATTCGAAAAAGCTGTACCTTTATCAACGCGTCTCCAATTATTTTCATCGTGTATCCAGGGTCCTTCGGAGAGCGTACAGGAATTTGCAGCACGCATCAATAAACTGGGAACACAGATTTTCCAGTCAGGAAATTCGGCTCAAAATACCGCGGTGAGAAATGCGAATGACCAATTGTTGCAATCTCGGTTTATAAGTGGTTTAAAAAATGAAATACGCCGGTTTGTTCTCTCCCGCGATCCTTTGAATTTAGAGGAATCAATCAATGCCGCATTGATAGAAGAGCAGAACATGAAATTAAACCAAATAGCTAGCGAAGAGAGATCCGGCTTGTCGTCCGCACAAACGGAAAATCCAGTTCTTTCAGCATTAGCGGATAGATTACAAGAAATAAATTTAAGGGTCGGCCGTCTACAAGAGGCAAGTGCAGTTACAGCTCGTAAATCAGGTGGGAACTATTTTAACAGAAGAGAGAACGTTTTCAAGTGCTTCTATTGTGGTATTCAAGGACACAGACAGGCGGAATGTAGGAAGAGACAGAGGGACGAACGCGCTGCCCGTTACCAGCCCCCCCGGAGAAATGCCGCAAGCGAGTATTCTTCTTCAAGTAGCCCCAGGCCAGGAGGGAGGCATGTACATTTCAGGGAATCTACTCTCCGCGACAATTACGCAGCCCCCAGGCATTCAGTGAGAGCGACACACACAAATTCTGAGAATAGGGGTTTTCAACGTTTTCGCACAAATCAGAATTTAAACTCCCATGGAGAAAGCCGTATTTAGATTTTTTTCATTCGGTAGAGGAGCGGTTTTCTCCGATTCAATCTCGAGATAAAATATTCGATCTACCGATCATAAATGCTAACATTAAACATCACAAGTTTAGAATTTTAATTGACACAGGTGCATCCGTATCTTTAATGTCTAATTCTTTTTCACTAAAATAAAAAATGATAACTTTAGGGAATTTAATGTTTCAATTCAGATTAAAGCTGTAAGCGGAGACACGGTAGAAATTATCGGTTGCTATGAAATACAATTGTCATTGGGGGAATTTCAATTTCGACATATTTTTTTTATAACGAAACAAGAGATTAACGATAATTATTGCGCTATTTTGGGATACGATTTTTTGAAAGTATGGGATGCAGTTTTAGATATAGGAAAAACCGTTTATTAATTCATAATTTTTCAATTCCGCTTATTCATTATTCACTCCCCACGCGTGTGGTACAGAGTAACTTTATAAATGGATTTTTAAAACACAAAACGTGTGTGGGTCCCCATTCGGTCACAAATGTTCGCATACATGTTGAAACATTACCTAATTCGACGTCACTGGCCACTATTCGGAGTTCAGCAAAGCTACGGAATAAAAACATTCATTTAACCAATTCGCAAATTAAAATTGATCCACAGACAAATGACACCGTCTTAGAAATTAGAAACGATTCAGATAACATAATCACCCTTAACAAGAACATGAAAATAATTACAGTCAATAATTACGAAGACTTTTCTTCTGATTTTCCGGTTTCTCAAGATATTTTACCCCCACTCACGGAGAAAGATTTCAATCTTTCAGGTTTGGACAATAAAATCAAAAACAGATTATTTCAACTTTTAATTTCGCACAAAAGTGCTTTCGCTCGCTCTACGGTAGAATTATCCGCAGCCGTTACGGAGCACCACAGAATCAGTTTACAACACGATTATCCCATTAAATGTCCAATTTATAAGATTCCATTCAATTTAAGAAACGAATTTCGACGTCAAATAGCAGATTTAGAAAAGGCGGGAATTATTTCGAAATCCAATTCTCAGTATAATACTCCGGCATTGTTTGTCAAACAGAAAGAAAAATGGCGCCTAGTTTTAGATTTTCGGAAACTCAACGAAATAACTGTGACTCAGGATTTTGTCATTCCAACATTGGACGACATCTTACATGAAATTTCAGGTTCAAACTATTTTTCGGCGTTAGACATGAAGTCAGCATTTAATCAAATTCCACTACACTTTGCGGACAGGCATAAGACGGCATTCTCTACTCCCGACGGTGATAAATATCAATTTAACAGATTATGTTTCGGTTTAAAAAACTCGCCTAAAGCTTTTCAATCAATCGCACAGGAGGTCCTAGGAGATTTATTACACCACGGAGCTTTGGTTTATATAGATGACATTATTTTATTCACTAAAACTATAGATGAACATTTTGAACTACTGGGTAAGGTTTTTGAACGCTTTGAAAGAATTCACTTAAAATTTAATCCGAGTAAATGTCAGTTTTTAACGAAAAGTTGTAAATTTTTAGGGTTTGTGGTAACGCCGGAAGGCATTCTTATAGATAAAGATAAGTCCGTATCAATTAATGAGTTTCCAGTTCCAAAGGATCAAAAACAAATTAAATCTTTTTTAGGGTGCTGTAATTTTTATAGGAGATATATCAAGAATTTCGCAAAACGCGCACTTCCCTTAACGAATTTATTGAGAAAAGACACTCCATTTGAGTGGACATCCGAAACGCAGGAGGCATTTGATGATATTAAGAAAGCCATATTGAATCCACCGGTCTTGGCACTACCTGATCAAAACGCAGAGTTACAAATAACAACGGACGCTTCTTCTCGCGGCATAGGGGCAGTTTTAGAACAAAAATATCTTAACTCTGAAGTCAAACCTTTATATTTTTTTTCTAAGAAATTAAATCCATCACAATCGAATTTTTCGCGATATATACAGCATTAAATTTTTTTAGACCTTTCTTGTTAGGCAGAAAATTTAAAGTTTTTACCGATCATAAGCCTCTCGCGGGATTTCTTTCTAATAAAAATCCCTCTTCCAAAATTTTGCGTTGGAAATTGGCTCTGGAAGAATTTAATTACGACATACACTACATCAGGGGATCCTTAAATTCAGTCGCAGATCATCTTTCTCGTTATATTAACAACATCACAATAGCTTTACCGGACTCTAAAGATCTTATTAATATGCAACGCGAAGATTCTGTTTTAAGCACTATCATACAAAAAATTGATCAAAATGATGTTAGCCCACAAATCAGCAACTATTTTATTAATGGGGAAGGTTTGTTATGTCATTTGTCCAAGCGCCCCTCGAGATCACCCAGGTCTAACACCACTAGAAAGCAGGTTTGCATTCCACATTGTCTAAAAGCTAAAATTCTCGAATCAGTTCATTCAGAATATGGAGGACATCTTAAATTTTTTAAAACTTATCATCGACTCAGCGAGAACTTCTTTTGGCACAATATGTATAAAGATACTAAAAATTTTGTTCGTTCTTGTACCATATGTTTATCTCGAAAAAACGCCTTTAAAATCCCGCCTGCACCCCATCAACTTGTTGAACAAAGTACTGAACCAGGAGAAACGTGTCATATGGATATTTTCGGTCCCTTAAAAACCACGCTTAAAGGTAATAGCTATGTTTTATCTATGATAGATGCATTCACAAAATATATTCACATCGTTCCACTTCCGGATACTAGGTCCAGTACGATTTCAAAAGCTTTCTTTGATAATTACATTGTACACAGGGGTTGCCCACATAAATTAGTCGTAGATAACGCTACATATTTTAAGAGTTCCGAATTTGTTGAATTTTGCAGAGTCATGGGTATTCAAAAAAGGCACATATCAAGTTATTCCGCTCACGTCAACGGTAGGGTAGAGAAACCCAATCAATCGCTAGCCAATATCCTTGCATCAATTTCACAAAACACAAACGATTGGGATGATCAACTCCCGCACACCATGTTAGCATTAAATTCAGCGATCCATGAAGCTACATACACATCTCCCTTTTTCCTAGAGCATGGCAGAGATATTCGATTATCCTACACTTACGAAAAGAATTCTGATACACCACAAAATAAGTATGAATATGTCGAGAAACTTTTACCGTCTTTGGAGCATACTTTCAATAAAGTTTTAAAAATCTAAAGGATCAGGAGGCATCACATGTTGAATTGAGTACGAGAGCGACAAAACAACATCATTACGATTACAAGATCGGGTCCTTGTGTTTTATAAAGACGCCTAACATTAAATCTAATTTATCTCCAAAACTCAGACCTAAGTTCGAAGGTCCTTACAGAGTGATAGAGCGTTTTTCTAATGTCAATTATAGGGTGCAACATGTAGAACAATTGAGGAAAAGATTTAACACGCATGTCAATCGGATGATTCCATTTATTAAGAGATTTTCATATTTGCATTTGAAAAATTTGGATGATTTACAACCAGACGAGACGGAGGTTAAGGGTATTGTTCCAAGTCCACGGTATAATTTAAGGGCTCGTGCAGGTAATTCGGCTCGTTAAATACGTTTCTGCGCTAAAATATTTGAGGGAGACTTAATTTTTTTTTTGCAATTTTACGCTTCGTCATTTCGAGAGCACGCATTGAATGATACCTGTCTCATAGTTGCACCTTGTTTCATGCTATGTTTTATGTTTTTTTTTTTAGTTATATCAAATTTTGTACTCATTTATTTAATGATTTCCTGTTATTTAATGAATTCCAGTTAAATTTTTTTTTTTATGCAGTTTGTTTTATGTCTTGATTTTATGCTTAAATGACATAGTGTTGTTTGTGGTTAATATCAATTTTAACTCTAGATAAAATATTTTCATGCTGTGTGTTTTGTGCAATATCTTAAATAAATTTGTAATGCAAGTGTTATTCAATGATAATGATGTACGTACGTCAATTTTTAATTTTAGTAATTTCAAGCTTTAATTTATGTTTGTGACAAAGGTCAAATTTTGGGGTCTCTGGACACCTGTCATGAAATTTGAATGTTGTTACGATACATACATATTTTAAATTTTTTTTTCCCTATTACATAATTTGTTTTGTGATTATTATCTAGAATTTCAATAATTTTTTCATATAAAAGGTTCCTTTATTGAATTGTTTAGTTTATGCTGAATTGATTGTTTATAACTGTACTTTCTGGTTAAATTTTTATTTTTGCATAGAAGATCAATTTTGGTAGCAGCATTTTTTTGTTAGAATCAATTTTATTGCTAAATTGTGTTGGTGTATTAATTTTAAGTGGTTGTGTATTACTAAATGATGATAACATTGGAATTTATGCTTGTTAAGATATGGATAGAGATGGTTGTTTGAATATTTTCTATAAGATATTAGGTTGAAACTTTAATATTTTTTTTCCCGCGCATGTTGTTTTTTTTTTTTATGTGAGATGATTGCTAACTTTGACTTAAAATTTTTTTTATTTCTGTTAAATGTTTTAATGCTCATCTAAATTCTGCGTTGTTTGTTTTGCTATAGATTTGGAATTTTTTTTTGTGGTTTATTCAGGGGTTTAGATTAATTTGTGGTTGTTAAATTAATGTGCAGTCAATCATTGTGTCTCGCTTGTGTGCTAAACTGTACTAGGAATTGAAGGTTTTGTTTGTCGAGATAGTATTTCTGTTGGTTTAGATTAATTATGGTTGTTAAATGAATTTGCAGTCAATAATTGTGTCTCGGTTGTGTGCTAAACTACTAAAATTTTGATGTTTTGGTCGGTCGATATTGTATTTTTTTTTTCGTTGATGCTAGGCTTACATGTGTTGATTTATGTCAGTGCGGGTAGATTATTTCACTGAGTGTTGACGTTGATTCAATTTTTTGTTCTGGATTTTAGTACGTAGTTCTGCTTGTTATTTGGTAAAAAGTTTTTTTTTTGTTGTTGGTCAGCTAATGGTGTTAAAAATGTTTCGTCCATTCGTTTCGAAAACGTGGGGAGAGCTTTTGTCCGCACCCCTTTTCGTCGTATCCCCCCCCGCACGCCATCCGGTATAGGACAAACACTGTTGGTTGATTGGAATTTCTGTTTATTGGTTACTCCTTGTCGCAGGGACTCCTCCCCGCGGGCAGCATAATTCAGGGGTGGAATTTTTGGATGTCGGATTCTTGCCGCCTTAGGAGGGGTCTTCCCCTTCGCCCCCCACTGCTGTCGCGACAGAGATTCAGCAAAATTTTTCCGATGGGTTTTCGTTCCCCCCCCTTGTTTCCTGTTTTTACGTTACGGTGCTGTTGCTATGAGACTCGAAACTCATAAATTTTTTTGGTTTGAAAATGTTGGAAGAAGGATTAGGCGTTGTTGCTAGGCGTTGTTGCTATGAGAATTTGAAACTGTTGGAAGAGGATTAGGCGTTGTTGCTAAGAGAATTTGAAATGTTGGAATAGGATTGGGTGTGAATTTTTTTTTTGTTGTTTCACTACTTGTAAGGAGTTACATAAGTTTGAGTTAGAGATTTCGTGGAATATTTGAGACAGTTATTTGAAGGAGATAGATAAAGTTGGCACTGATGAATTTGTTGAATGGTTGGGAAGTTTTTTTTTTTTTTTTTATGGAGATAGTTAAGTTTGTGTTCAAAGTGTACGTTTATTCGATAGTTTTTTTTATGGAAATGGATAATTGAATTGAAAAGAAAGTCACATGGTTTATTTAATAAAACTGTTTGATGTACTGAAGGATATTTTGATTTAAGGATTTTGGGCAAAGAAAATTGAGTTGATATAATTATGCGGTATATTTGAGAAAGTTGTTTTGATGTGAGAAGGTAATTTGAGTTCAGGATTTGGTACGGTTTCGAGTAATTAAGTTGATGAACATAGATAAGTTGAATTAATGATTGTGTGGTATATTTAGGAATGTTTTGAGATGCATTTAGGAAAGTTCGAGTTGAGGATTATGCGAGATTTTTGTAAATAAGTTGATGAGCAAAGACGGTTTTTGGTTATTGGTATTGCGGAGAAGTCGATTAATTATTTGAAAGTTGAAGATAAGTCTAGTTAAGTGTTATTGAGTATGTGAGATTTTGTGTAAATAAGTTGATGAGCATAGATGGTTTTAGTTAAAGTCGATTAATTATTTGTGTTATTGATCATAAGCTGAGGAGCATAGATTTTTAGAATTATTGTGGAGCAGTTTGATTATTCGGTAGTTGCAGATGAGTTTAGTTAGTGTTGTTGAGGCATAAGATGTGAACGATCTGAGGTAAAGGCAATTTTGGATTATCGAGGAATCTTTTTAAGGTTACTGAGAATTTTAGGTTGTTGTTATAGAATTGTATTTGAGTTATTAATTAGAGGATTTTCGATGAATTGAGTTAGCGGTATTGTTGTAAATCGAGGATCTTGTGTTTTTTTTTTTTTTGTTTGTATATTTATTGCGCGTATAGTGAAACAATTTTAGTTTTTTTTTTATATTATTTGGACTTGTGGATACATTGTATTACGAGGATTGTTAAAAAGTTATGTTGATTAGTTAAGCGATATTTTTTTATATTGGAAACTGTTTAATTCTGTGTAACACTTGCAATAATTTTCTTTTAGTTAAATTACTTTACTCTGTATGTATCGCCTCATATGACTTGGGTTGCATATCAATTTTATGTTTTAATTTTTTTCTGAAATTTTCAACTGCACTTGTGATTTCTGGAATTCATTTCTCAAATGGAAATTCAAATGTATTGAATGTGGAAGAAATTTTTTTTTCTCTTTAAAGTTTCTTTTAAACAATATTAATCGTATATATTTTTTTTTTTTTTTACAATCGGATTTGCTATTTTTTTTTTTATAATTCTGCACTCTGTTTCTTGTGTTGGCGTTTGCCGGCGATCGTCATATCGCAGGAAATGGGATGTTATGTTTTGTTTGTTTTGCATTTGTACACTTTGGGGGTGCATACTGATCACATGCGCACTCATAGTTTGCAATTCTAAATTTAATTACAGTATTTTTTTTTTAATTTTCATTTGTAACCAATGCTCGTGGTGAAGTTTTTTTTAAAATTCCTTAGGCTACTCAGCATTCTTGCAGGTTATAAATTTTTTTTTTTTTTTATCATTTATACGATTAGTTAATTTATAAAATTTTAATTTGCAAATCTGAATTAATTCCGTTAAATTTTTTTTAAACTTTTATTTGTAACCAATGCTTGTAGTGAATTTTTTTTTTTAATTTCTTAGGCTACCAAGCATTCTATGAAGTTACAAATTTTTTTTTCTCCACTTATGCACACTCATCGTTTCAATCTCTAATTTTTTTTTACTTTTACTTAATTATTTTCATTAAATATTATCAATGCTCTTAGTGAACCATTGAAATTTTTACGCTTGAGTATGTAAAGAGTTCTGCTAGTTTTTTTTTTTTTTTTGATGGTCTGGGACTTTCACTTCACATTGGTCGTGTCAAGATTTCGATGTTAAACGATTATGAAGTGTCTGTTTCTGAGCGCCACGCTTGAATTGTATGTAAATGTTTTCACTGGCGTTTATTTCTTATCAATGTATTTTGTTCAACACTCCTAAGTGTTGTTTTATTAGTTGCGCAGTTGTTAGATACGCCAATTTTGTATTCTTACGTGTTATTTGTCTTAATATTTTTTATTATTTAGTGGCACACGATTCTTTGTGATTGTTTAATTATTTCTATTTGTCAGTCTGTGTCTGATGTTTTTGTGAATTGTTTGGGTGATCCATTCAGTAAAATTTTTTTTTTCCTCCTCTTCGTACATTAACGTCATTGTAGTTGTTGATAGTTAATTTGGTTTTCCCTCACGGAATAGGTTAGGAACTTCAGAAATTGATTGTATTTTTTTTTAACATTCTTATTTTCATTTTATGAGCGGTGAGAGGAGTTGGAAATTGGTGCTTGGAGTCTTCAAGGGTGGTCACAAAGGGCCAAGTTTAATTTTTTTTTCTCATAACTGTTGTTTCATTACTAATATGGTTTCCCTGGGAGACAAAGTTTTTGTTATTTTTTTGCAGTTTAGCAGATTTCTTTAGCAATATCTGAGCGACGATGGAGCTGCCAACATCATGGATGAACATGGACAGAACCCCTCATAAGACGTGGACAGCTGATCGTGAACCAGGAGTCTGTGAAATTTGTTCTTGACATAGACATTTGCCGACGCTAGGCCAATTCTGTATTTCGTTTGCTTACTGAAATTTTTTTTTTATTATTATTCATTTTGGTTTTGTTAATCTGAGAGAGGGGAGGAGTGATGGGGGGCCGCCTTTCCATAAGGATTACAACAGTAATTTGTATATCGGCCCTGTTGTTGTTTACAAGCAGAGGAATTTCTGGGAGTGCCTCTCACCCCACCGAAAAGGGTGACGCATTTCCCACGCCTGGAAGAAGGCAATGTACCCATAAATACATCATGGTATGGGATGTTTTTGGGAATTTCCCGCGTTTTGGGGGAGTCATGGACCGCGAGAAGATATCCCTCCGCTGACTTCAGACCAATCAGAAAAGCTGATTGTGTTTCGAAAAAGAATCCTCTCCAGAATACAGAAGTAAACCGCCGCGAAATATAAGCGCATGCACGACGAATTTAGTCACTCTCTGACACAAATTTTATCACCGATTTTGGTCTGACGACCCTTTGACAAACCGAGGTTGGAGACTCTCGAGATGGCACACCATGTTCCTCTCTCTCTCTCAGATCCTAATTCAGTTAAGTAATCATGTATATCCTTAGTATTTAACGTAATTTAAATGTTATTGTAAATAAATTAAGTGTTAATTTAAAGAACGGCTTTTTAATTTAGTGTCCTGTTTTATTTGTCTTTAAAAGATCTAATGTTTAAATTTAAACTATAGTGTGACGCCAAATGATAAATTAGAACCTGGGTATTATAAAATGGATAATAACGAATAAATTAAATTAACATTAAATTAACCGGGCGTTGCATTATAATGGTGCCAGTTGACCAGGATTTTAAATTTTTTTTTCTTTGGTCGTTAGAAAATTTTTTTTTACATCCTTTGAGTTAGAAATTTTTTTTTTTTTTACAATTTTTTTTGTAAACGTTTCTTGATGGATCATCAGGACAAATTTTCATCTCGTGTGCTACTGTGTATTTTATGTATTGCTTGAATTTGATACTGTGAATTTTTTTTTTGCAGTTTTGTCAGAGAGTCCGGGGTGCAACGATGACGCAGGTACTTGTGCTCTTTAATTTTTTTTTTTTCTCTTTCAATATTGATGTGAATTTTTTTTTCTATGCATGTATTTACGCGAGAGCCGATTAGTTAAAAGTTTCATTTAAATTTAAGAGTTCATGAATTTCTGTTGCCTTGCACGAGTGCTTGAATTTTGTTTTAATTTAACGATTTTCGTTGTGAATTAGATTCGCTAGAAATTTTGGTCTTAACTAATAATTAACAAATATGCCACGTACACGACAATCAGACCCCCTTTTGACGCAAACGGCGTTCGAGAAATTTAATCTAATTGATCTAATTCCAATGTACGACGGAGGTGAATCGTTAGGAATTCGCAGGTTCTTGGGAAAAATAAACGATGTTGCGAATTTAGGCAAGTGGTCAAACGATGAGAAAGTAACAATTCTAAAATTAAAATTAACGGGAATAGCTGAGGAATTTTTTCTATCCGACCCAACACATAGTCAATTGACAGAATATAACGATATCGCAAGAATTCTTATTGGAAGATTCGAAAAAGCTGTACCTTTATCAACGCGTCTCCAATTATTTTCATCGTGTATCCAGGGTCCTTCGGAGAGCGTACAGGAATTTGCAGCACGCATCAATAAACTGGGAACACAGATTTTCCAGTCAGGAAATTCGGCTCAAAATACCGCGGTGAGAAATGCGAATGACCAATTGTTACAATCTCGGTTTATAAGTGGTTTAAAAATGACATACGCCGATTTGTTCTTTCCCGCGATCCTTTGAATTTAGAGGAATCAATCAATGCGGCATTGATAGAAGAGCAGAACATGAAATTAAACCAAATAGCTAGCGAAGAGAGATCCGGCTTGTCGTCCGCACAAACGGAAAATCCAGTTCTTTCAGCATTAGCGGATAGATTACAAGAAATAAATTTAAGGGTCGGCCGTCTACAAGAGGCAAGTGCAGTTACAGCTCGTAAATCAGGTGGGAACTATTTTAACAGAAGAGAGAACGTTTTCAAGTGCTTCTATTGTGGTATTCAAGGACACAGACAGGCGGAATGTAGGAAGAGACAGAGGGACGAACGCGCTGCCCGTTACCAGCCCCCGGAGAAATGCCGCAAGCGAGTATTCTTCTTCAAGTAGCCCCAGGCCAGGAGGGAGGCATGTACATTTCAGGGAATCTACTCTCCGCGACAATTACGCAGCCCCCAGGCATTCAGTGAGAGCGACACACACAAATTCTGAGAATAGGGGTTTTCAACGTTTTCGCACAAATGAGAATTTAAACTCCCATGGAGAAAGCCGTATTTAGATTTTTTTCATTCGGTAGAGGAGCGGTTTTCTCCGATTCAATCTCGAGATAAAATATTCGATCTACCAATAATAAATGCTAACATTAAACATCACAAGTTTAGAATTTTAATTGACACAGGTGCATCCGTATCTTTAATGTCTAATTCTTTTTCACTAAAATAAAAAATGATAACTTTAGGGAATTTAATGTTTCAATTCAGATTAAAGCTGTAAGCGGAGACACGGTAGAAATTATCGGTTGCTATGAAATACAATTGTCATTGGGGGAATTTCAATTTCGACATATTTTTTTATAACGAAACAAGAGATTAACGATAATTATTGCGCTATTTTGGGATACGATTTTTTGAAAGTATGGGATGCAGTTTTAGATATAGGAAAAACCGTTTATTAATTCATAATTTTTCAATTCCGCTTATTCATTATTCACTCCCCACGCGTGTGGTACAGAGTAACTTTATAAATGGATTTTTAAAACACAAAACGTGTGTGGGTCCCCATTCGGTCACAAATGTTCGCATACATGTTGAAACATTACCTAATTCGACGTCACTGGCCACTATTCGGAGTTCAGCAAAGCTACGAAATAAAAACATTCATTTAACCAATTCGCAAATTAAAATTGATCCACAGACAAATGACACCATCTTAGAAATTAGAAACGATTCAGATAACATAATCACCCTTAACAAGAACATGAAAATAATTACAGTCAATAATTACGAAGACTTTTCTTCTGATTTTCCGGTTTCTCAAGATATTTTACCCCACTCACGGAGAAAGATTTCAATCTTTCAGGTTTGGACAATAAAATCAAAAACAGATTATTTCAACTTTTAATTTCGCACAAAAGTGCTTTCGCTCGCTCTACGGTGGAATTATCCGCAGCCGTTACGGAGCACCACAGAATCAGTTTACAACATGATTATCCCATTAAATGTCCAATTTATAAGATTCCATTCAATTTAAGAAACGAATTTCGACGTCAAATAGCAGATTTAGAAAAGGCGGGAATTATTTCGAAATCCAACTCCCAGTATAATACTCCGGCCTTGTTTGTCAAACAGAAAGAAAAATGGCGCCTAGTTTTAGATTTTCGGAAACTCAACGAAATAACTGTGGCTCAGGATTTTGTCATTCCAACATTGGACGACATATTACATGAAATTTCAGGTTCAAACTATTTTTCGGCGTTAGACATGAAGTCAGCATTTAATCAAATTCCACTACACTTTGCGGACAGGCATAAGACGGCATTCTCTACTCCCGACGGTGATAAATATCAATTTAACAGATTATGTTTCGGTTTAAAAAACTCGCCTAAAGCTTTTCAATCAATCGCACAGGAGGTCCTAGGAGATTTATTACACCACGGAGCTTTGGTTTATATAGATGACATTATTTTATTCACTAAAACTATAGATGAACATTTTGAACTACTGGGTAAGGTTTTTGAACGCTTTGAAAGAATTCACTTAAAATTTAATCCGAGTAAATGTCAGTTTTTAACGAAAAGTTGTAAATTTTTAGGGTTTGTGGTAACGCCGGAAGGCATTCTTATAGATAAAGATAAGTCCGTATCAATTAATGAGTTTCCAGTTCCAAAGGATCAAAAACAAATTAAATCTTTTTTAGGGTGCTGTAATTTTTATAGGAGATATATCAAGAATTTCGCAAAACGTGCACTTCCCTTAACGAATCTATTGAGAAAAGACACTCCATTTGAGTGGACATCCGAAACGCAGGAGGCATTTGATGATATTAAGAAAGCCATATTGAATCCACCGGTCTTGGCACTACCTGATCAAAACGCGGAGTTACAAATAACAACGGACGCTTCTTCTCGCGGCATAGGGGCAGTTTTAGAACAAAAATATCCTAACTCTGAAGTCAAACCTTTATATTTTTTTTTTCTAAGAAATTAAATCCATCACAATCGAAATATAACGCAACGGTTTTAGAATTTTTCGCGATATATACAGCATTAAATTTTTTTAGACCTTTCTTGTTAGGCAGAAAATTTAAAGTTTTTACCGATCATAAGCCTCTCGCGGGATTTCTTTCTAATAAAAATCCCTCTTCCAAAATTTTGCGTTGGAAATTGGCTCTGGAAGAATTTAATTACGACATACACTACATCAGGGGATCCTTAAATTCAGTCGCAGATCATCTTTCTCGTTATATTAACAACATCACAATAGCTTTACCGGACTCTAAAGATCTTATTAATATGCAACGCGAAGATTCTGTTTTAAGCACTATCATACAAAAAATTGATCAAAATGATGTTAGCCCACAAATCAGCAACTATTTTATTAATGGGGAAGGTTTGTTATGTCATTTGTCCAAGCGCCCCTCGAGATCACCCAGGTCTAACACCACTAGAAAGCAGGTTTGCATTCCACATTGTCTAAAAGCTAAAATTCTCGAATCAGTTCATTCAGAATATGGAGGACATCTTAAATTTTTTAAAACTTATCATCGACTCAGCGAGAACTTCTTTTGGCACAATATGTATAAAGATACTAAAAATTTTGTTCGTTCTTGTACCATATGCTTATCTCGAAAAAACGCCTTTAAAATCCCGCCTGCACCCCATCAACTTGTTGAACAAAGTACTGAACCAGGAGAAACGTGTCATATGGATATTTTCGGTCCCTTAAAAACCACGCTTAAAGGTAATAGCTATGTTTTATCTATGATAGATGCATTCACAAAATATATTCACATCGTTCCACTTCCGGATACTAGGTCCAGTACGATTTCAAAAGCTTTCTTTGATAATTACATTGTACACAGGGGTTGCCCACATAAATTAGTCGTAGATAACGCTACATATTTTAAGAGTTCCGAATTTGTTGAATTTTGCAGAGTCATGGGTATTCAAAAAAGGCACATATCAAGTTATTCCGCTCACGTCAACGGTAGGGTAGAGAAACCCAATCAATCGCTAGCCAATATCCTTGCATCAATTTCACAAAACACAAACGATTGGGATGAGCAACTCCCGCACACCATGTTAGCATTAAATTCAGCGATCCATGAAGCTACATACACATCTCCCTTTTTCCTAGAGCATGGCAGAGATATTCGATTATCCTACACTTACGAAAAGAATTCTGATACACCACAAAATAAGTATGAATATGTCGAGAAACTTTTACCGTCTTTGGAGCATACTTTCAATAAAGTTTTAAAAAATCTAAAGGATCAGGAGGCATCACATGTTGAATTGAGTACGAGAGCGACAAAACAACATCATTACGATTACAAGATCGGGTCCTTGTGTTTTATAAAGACGCCTAACATTAAATCTAATTTATCTCCAAAACTCAGACCTAAGTTCGAAGGTCCTTACAGAGTGATAGAGCGTTTTTCTAATGTCAATTATAGGGTGCAACATGTAGAACAATTGAGGAAAAGATTTAACACGCATGTCAATCGGATGATTCCATTTATTAAGAGATTTTCATATTTGCATTTGAAAAATTTGGATGATTTACAACCAGACGAGACGGAGGTTAAGGGTATTGTTCCAAGTCCACGGTATAATTTAAGGGCTCGTGCAGGTAATTGGGCTGGTTAAATACTTTTCTGCGCTAAAATATTTTAGGGAGACTTAATTTTTTTTTTTTTTTTTTTGCAATTTTAAGCTTCGTCATTTCGAGAGCACGCATTGAATGATACCTGTCTCATGGTTGCACCTTGTTTCATGCTATGTTTTATGTTTTTTTTTTTTTAGTTATATCAAATTTTGTACTCATTTATTTAATGATTTCCTGTTATTTAATGAATTCCAGTTAAATTTTTTTTTTTTTTTTTTATGCAGTTTGTTTTATGTCTTGATTTTATGCTTAAATGACATAGTGTTGTTTGTGGTTAATATCAATTTTAACTCTAGATAAAATATTTTCATGCTGTGTGTTTTGTGCAATATCGTAAATAAATTTGTAATGCAAGTGTTGTTCAATGATAATGATGTACGTACGTCAAATTTTAATTTTAGTAATTTCAAGCTTTAATTTATGTTTGTGACAAAGGTCAAATTTTGGGGTCTCTGGTCTCTGTCATGAAATTTGAATGTTGTTACGATACATACATATTTTAAATTTTTTTTCCCTATTACATAATTTGTTTTGTGATTATTATCTAGAATTTCAATAATTTTTTCATATAAAAGGTTCCTTTATTGAATTGTTTAGTTTATGCTGAATTTATTGTTTATAACTGTACTTTCTGGTTAAATTTTTTTTTGCATAGAAGATTTTTTGGTAGCAGCATTTTGTTAGAATCAATTTTATTGCTAAATTGTGTTGGTGTATTAATTTTAAGTGGTTGTGTATTACTAAATGATGATAACATTGGAATTTATGCTTGTTAAGATATGGATAGAGATGGTTGTTTGAATATTTTCTATAAGATATTAGGTTGAAACTTTAATATTTTTTTTTTTGTTTTTTTTTTTTTTATGTGAGATGATTGCTAACTTTGACTTAAAATTTGCGGCTATTTCTGTTAAATGTTTTAATGCTCATTTAAATTCTGCGTTGTTTGTTTTGCTATAGATTCGGAATTTTTTTTTTGTTGTGGTTTATTCAGGGGTTTAGATAAATTGTGGTTGTTAAATTAATGTGCAGTCAATCATTGTGTCTCGCTTGTGTGCTAAACTGTACTAGGAATTGAAGGTTTTGTTTGTCGAGATAGTATTTCTGTTGGTTTAGATAATTGTGGTTGTTAAATTAATGTGCAGTCAATCATTGTCTCGCTTGTGTGTAAACTGTACTAGGAATTGAAGGTTTTGTTTGTCGAGATAGTATTTCTGTTGGTTTAGATTAATTGTGGTTCTTAAATTAATGTGCAGTCAATCATTGTGTCTCGCTTGTGTGCTAAACTGTACTAGGAATTGAAGGTTTTGTTTGTCGAGATAGTATTTCTGTTGGTTTAGATTAATTGTGGTTGTTAAATGAATTTGCAGTCAATAAGTGTGTCTCGGTTGTGTGCTAAACTACTAAGAATTTTGATTTTTTGGTCGGTCGATATTGTATTTTTTTTTTTTTTTTCTCGTTGATGCTAGGCTTACATGTGTTGATTTATGTCAGTGCGGGTAGATTATTTCACTGAGTGTTGACGTTGATTCAATTTTTTGTTCTGGATTTTAGTACGTAGTTCTGCTTGTTATTTGGTAAAAAGTTTTTTTTTTGTTGTTGTTGTCAGCTAATGGTGTTGAAAATGTTTCGTCCATTCGTTTCGAAAACGTGGGGAGAGCTTTTGTCCGTATCCCCCCCCCGCACGCCATCCGGTATAGGACAAAACACTGTTTGTTGATTGGAATTTCTGTTTATTGGTTACTCCTTGTCGCAGGGACTCCTCCCCGCGGGCAGCATAATTCAGGGGTGGAATTTTTGGATGTCGGATTCTTGCCGCCTTAGGAGGGGTCTTCCCTCGCGCCCCCCCCACTGCTGTCGCGACAGAGATTCAGCAAAATTTTTCCGATGGGTTTTCGTTCCCCACCCCTTGTTTCCTGTTTTTACGTTACGGTGCTGTTGCTATGAGACTCGAAACTCATAAATTTTTTGGTTTGAAAATGTTGGAAGAGGATTAGGCGTTGTTGCTATGAGAATTTGAAACTGTTGGAAGAGGATTAGGCGTTGTTGCTAAGAGAATTTGAAAATGTTGGAATAGGATTGGGTGTGAATTTTTTTTTGTTGTTGTTTCACTACTTGTAAGGAGTTACATAAGTTTGAGTTAGAGATTTCGTGGAATATTTGAGACAGTTATTTGAAGGAGATAGATAAAGTTGGCACTGATGAATTTGTTGAATGGTTGGGAAGTTTTTTTTTTTTTTTTGAGATAGTTAAGTTTGTGTTCAAAGTGTACGTTTATTCGATAGTTGTTTTTTTATGGAAATGGATAATTGAATTGAAAAGAAAGTCACATGGTTTATTTAATAAAACTGTTTGATGTACTGAAGGATATTTTGATTTAAGGATTTTGGGCAAAGGAAATTGAGTTGATATAATTATGCGGTATATTTGAGAAAGTTGTTTTGATGTGAGAAGGTAATTTGAGTTCCGGATTTTGTACGATTTCGAGTAATTAAGTTGATGAACATAGATAAGTTGAATTAATGATTGTGTGGTATATTTAGGAATGTTTTGAGATGCATTTAGGAAAGTTCGAGTTGAGGATTATGCGAGATTTTTGTAAATAAGTTGATGAGCTAAGATGGGTTTTGGTTATTGGTATTGTGGAAAAGTCGATTAATTATTTGAAGAAGTTGAAGATAAGTCTAGTTAGTGTTATTGAGTATGTGAGATTTTGTGTAAATAAGTTGATGAGCATAGATGGTTTTAGTTCATGGTATTGTGGAGAAGTCGATTAATTATTTGAAAGTTGAAGATAAGTCTAGTTAGTGTTATTGGGTATGTGAGATTTTGTGTACATAAGCTGAGGAGCATAGATGGTTTTAGTTAATGGTATTGTGGAGCAGTCAATTGATTATTCGGTAGTTGCAGATGAGTTTAGTTAGTGTTGTTGAGGCATAAGATGTGAACGATCTGAGGTAAAGGCAATTTTGGATTATCGAGGAATCATTTTAAGGTTACTGAGAATTTTAGGTTGTTGTTATAGAATTGTATTTGAGTTATTAATTAGAGGATTTTCGATGAATTGAGTTAGCGGTATTGTTGTAAATCGAGGATCTTGTGTTTTTTTTTTTTTTTGTTTGTATATTTGTTGCGCGTATAGTGAAACAATTTTAGTTTTTATATTATTTGGACTTGTGGATACATTGTATTACGAGGATTGTTAAAAAGTTATGTTGATTAGTTAAGCGATATTTTTTTTTTTTTTATATTGGAAACTGTTTAATTTTGTGTAACACTTGCAATAATTTTCTTTTAGTTAAATTACTTTACTCTGTATGTATCGCCTCATATGACTTGGGTTGCATATCAATTTTATGTTTTAATTTTTTTTTCTGAAATTTTCAACTGCACTTGTGATTTCTGGAATTCATTTCTCAAATGGAAATTCAAATGTATTGAATGTGGAAGAAATTTTTTTTTTTTTCTTTTAAAGTTTTTTTAAACAATATTAATCGATATAGTTATTTTTTTTTTTACAATCGGATTTGCTATTTTTTTTTAGTTATAATTCTGCACTCTGTTTCTTGTGTTGGCGGTTGCCGGCGATCGTCATATCGCAGGAAATGGGATGTTATGTTTTGTTTGTTTTGCTTTTGTACACTTTGGGGGTGCATACTGATCACATGCGCACTCATAGTTTGCAATTCTAAATTTAATTACAGTATTTTTTTTTTAACTTTCATTTGTAACCAATGCTCGTGGTGAAGTTTTTTTTAAAATTCCTTAGGCTACTCAGCATTCTTGCAGGTTATAAATTTTTTTTTTTTTATCATTTATACGATTAGTTAATTTATAAAATTTTAATTTGCAAATCTGAATTAATTCCGTTAAATTTTTTTTAAACTTTTATTTGTAACCAATGCTTGTAGTGAATTTTTTTTAATTTCTTAGGCTACAAGCATTCTATGAAGTTACAAAAAATTTTTTTTTTTCCACTTATGCACACTCATCGTTTCAATCTCTAATTTTTTTTTTTACTTTTACTTAATTATTTTCATTAAATATTATCAATGCTCTTAGTGAACCATTGAAATTTTTACGCTTGAGTATGTAAAGAGTTCTGCTAGTTTTTTTTTTTTTTTTTTTTTTTTTTGATGGTCTGGGACTTTCACTTCACATTTGTCGTGTCAAGATTTCGATGTTAAACGATTATGAAGTGTCTGTTTCTGGGCGCCACGCTTGAATTGTATGTAAATATTTTCACTGGCGTTTATTTCTTATCAATGTATTTTGTTCAACACTCCTAAGTGTTGTTTTATTAGTTGCGCAGTTGTTAGATACGCCAATTTTGTATTCTTACGTGTTATTTGTCTTAATATTTTTTATTATTTAGTGGCACACGATTCTTTGTGATTGTTTAATTATTTCTATTTGTCAGTCTGTGTCTGATGTTTTTGTGAATTGTTTGGGTGATCCATTCAGTAAAATTTTTTTTTTTTTCTCCTCTTCGTACATTAACGTCATTGTAGTTGTTGATAGTTAATTTGGTTTTCCCTCACGGAATAGGTTAGGAACTTCAGAAATTGATTGTATTTTTTTTTTAACATTCTTATTTTCATTTTATGAGCGGTGAGAGGAGTTGGAAATTGGTGCTTGGAGTCTTCAAGGGTGGTCACAAAGGGCCAAGTTTAATTTTTTTTTTTTTCTCATAACTGTTGTTTCATTACTAATATGGTTTCCCTGGGAGACAAAGTTTTGTTATTTTTTTTTTTTTGCAGTTTAGCAGATTTCTTTAGCAATATCTGAGCGACGATGGAGCTGCCAACATCATGGATGAACATGGACAGAACCCCTCATAAGACGTGGACAGCTGATCGTGAACCAGGAGTCTGTGAATTTTGTTCTTGACATAGACATTTGCCGACGCTAGGCCAATTCTGTATTTCGTTTGCTTACTGAAATTTTTTTTTATTATTCATTTTGGTTTTGTTAATCTGAGAGAGGGGAGGAGTGATGGGGGGCCGCCTTTCCATAAGGATTACAACAGTAATTTGTATATCGGCCCTGTTGTTGTTTACAAGAAGAGGAATTTCTGGGAGTGCCTCTCACCCCACCGAAAAGGGTGACGCATTTCCCACGCCTGGAAGAAGGCAATGTACCCATAAATACATCATGGTATGGATGTTTTTGGGAATTTCCCGCGTTTTGGGGGAGTCATGGACCGCGAGAAGATATCCCTCCGCTGACTCCAGACCAATCAGAAAAGCTGATTGTGTTTCGAAAAAGAATCCTCTCCAGAATACAGAAGTAAACCGCCGCGAAATATAAGCGCATGCACGACGAATTTAGTCACTCTCTGACACAAATTTTATCACCGATTTTGGTCTGACGACCCTTTGACAAATTGCCGAGGTTGGAGACTCTCGAGATGGCACACACATGATTCTCTCTCTCTCTCAGATCCTAATTCAGTTAAGTAATCATGTATATCCTTAGTATTTAACGTAATTTAAATGTTATTGTAAATAAATTAAGTGTTAATTTAAAGAACGGCTTTTTAATTTAGTGTCCTGTTTTATTTGTCTTTAAAAGATCTAATGTTTAAACGTAAACTATAGTGTGACGCCAAATGATAAATTAGAACCTGGGTATTATAAAATGGATAATAAGAATAAATTAAATTAACTTAAGTTAACCGGGCGTTGCATTATAATGGTGCCAGTGACCAGGATTTTAAATTTTTTTGGTCGTTAGAAAATTTTTTTTTACATCCTTTGAGTTAGAAATTTTTTTTTTTTACAATTTTTTTTGTAAACGTTTCTTGATGGATCATCAGGACAAATTTTCATCTCGTGTGCTACTGTGTATTTTATGTATTGCTTGAATTTGATACTGTGAATTTTTTTTTCTTGCAGTTTTGTCAGAGAGTCCGGGGTGCAACGATGACGCAGGTACTTGTGCTCTTTAATTTTTTTTTCTCCTTCAATATTGATGTGAATTTTTTTTTCTCTATGCATGTATTTACGCGAGAGCCGATTAGTTAAAAGTTTCATTTAAATTTAAGAGTTCATGAATTTCTGTTGCCTTGCACGAGTGCTTGAATTTTGTTTTAATTTAACGGTTTTCGTTGTGAATTAGATTCGCTAGAAATTTTGGTCTTAACTAATAATTAACAAACATGCCACGTACACGACAATCAGACCCCCTTTTGACGCAAACGGCGTTCGAGAAATTTAATCTAATTGATCTAATTCCAATGTACGACGGAGGTGAATCGTTAGGAATACGCAGGTTCTTGGGAAAAATAAACGATGTTGCGAATTTAGGCAAGTGGTCAAACGATGAGAAAGTAACAATTCTAAAATTAAAATTAACGGGAATAGCTGAGGAATTTTTTTCTATCCGACCCAACACATAGTCAATTGACAGAATATAACGATATCGCAAGAATTCTTATTGGAAGATTCGAAAAAGCTGTACCTTTATCAACGCGTCTCCAATTATTTTCATCGTGTATCCAGGGTCCTTCGGAGAGCGTACAGGAATTTGCAGCACGCATCAATAAACTGGGAACACAGATTTTCCAGTCAGGAAATTCGGCTCAAAATACCGCGGTGAGAAATGCGAATGACCAATTGTTACAATCTCGGTTTATAAGTGGTTTAAGAAATGACATACGCCGGTTTTTGTTCTTTCCCGCGATCCTTTGAATTTAGAGGAATCAATCAATGCGGCATTGATAGAAGAGCAGAACATGAAATTAAACCAAATAGCTAGCGAAGAGAGATCCGGTTTGTCGTCCGCACAAACGGAAAATCCAGTTCTTTCAGCATTAGCGGATAGATTACAAGAAATAAATTTAAGGGTCGGCCGTCTACAAGAGGCAAGTGCAGTTACAGCTCGTAAATCAGGTGGGAACTATTTTAACAGAAGAGAGAACGTTTTCAAGTGCTTCTATTGTGGTATTCAAGGACACAGACAGGCGGAATGTAGGAAGAGACAGAGGGACGAACGCGCTGCCCGTTACCAGCCCCCCCGGAGAAATGCCGCAAGCGAGTATTCTTCTTCAAGTAGCCCCAGGCCAGGAGGGAGGCATGTACATTTCAGGGAATCTACTCTCCGCGACAATTACGCAGCCCCCAGGCATTCAGTGAGAGCGACACACACAAATTCTGAGAATAGGGGTTTTCAACGTTTTCGCACAAATGAGAATTTAAACTCCCATGGAGAAAGCCGTATTTAGATTTTTTTCATTCGGTAGAGGAGCGGTTTTCTCCGATTCAATCTCGAGATAAAATATTCGATCTACCAATAATAAATGCTAACGTTAAACATCACAAGTTTAGAATTTTAATTGACACAGGTGCATCCGTATCTTTAATGTCTAATTCTTTTTTCACTAAAATAAAAAATGATAACTTTAGGGAATTTAATGTTTCAATTCAGATTAAAGCTGTAAGCGGAGACACGGTAGAAATTATCGGTTGCTATGAAATACAATTGTCATTGGGGGAATTTCAATTTCGACATATTTTTTTATAACGAAACAAGAGATTAACGATAATTATTGCGCTATTTTGGGATACGATTTTTTGAAAGTATGGGATGCAGTTTTAGATATAGGAAAAAACCGTTTATTAATTCATAATTTTTCAATTCCGCTTATTCATTATTCACTCCCCACGCGTGTGGTACAGAGTAACTTTATAAATGGATTTTTAAAACACAAAACGTGTGTGGGTCCCCATTCGGTCACAAATGTTCGCATACATGTTGAAACATTACCTAATTCGACGTCACTGGCCACTATTCGGAGTTCAGCAAAGCTACGAAATAAAAACATTCATTTAACCAATTCGCAAATTAAAATTGATCCACAGACAAATGACACCATCTTAGAAATTAGAAACGATTCAGATAACATAATCACCCTTAACAAGAACATGAAAATAATTACAGTCAATAATTACGAAGACTTTTCTTCTGATTTTCCGGTTTCTCAAGATATTTTACCCCCACTCACGGAGAAAGATTTCAATCTTTCAGGTTTGGACAATAAAATCAAAAACAGATTATTTCAACTTTTAATTTCGCACAAAAGTGCTTTCGCTCGCTCTACGGTAGAATTATCCGCAGCCGTTACGGAGCACCACAGAATCAGTTTACAACATGATTATCCCATTAAATGTCCAATTTATAAGATTCCATTCAATTTAAGAAACGAATTTCGACGTCAAATAGCAGATTTAGAAAAGGCGGGAATTATTTCGAAATCCAATTCTCAGTATAATACTCCGGCATTGTTTGTCAAACAGAAAGAAAAATGGCGCCTAGTTTTAGATTTTCGGAAACTCAACGAAATAACTGTGACTCAGGATTTTGTCATTCCAACATTGGACGACATCTTACATGAAATTTCAGGTTCAAACTATTTTTCGGCGTTAGACATGAAGTCAGCATTTAATCAAATTCCACTACACTTTGCGGACAGGCATAAGACGGCATTCTCTACTCCCGACGGTGATAAATATCAATTTAACAGATTATGTTTCGGTTTAAAAAACTCGCCTAAAGCTTTTCAATCAATCGCACAGGAGGTCCTAGGAGATTTATTACACCACGGAGCTTTGGTTTATATAGATGACATTATTTTATTCACTAAAACTATAGATGAACATTTTGAACTACTGGGTAAGGTTTTTGAACGCTTTGAAAGAATTCACTTAAAATTTAATCCGAGTAAATGTCAGTTTTTAACGAAAAGTTGTAAATTTTTAGGGTTTGTGGTAACGCCGGAAGGCATTCTTATAGATAAAGATAAGTCCGTATCAATTAATGAGTTTCCAGTTCCAAAGGATCAAAAACAAATTAAATCTTTTTTAGGGTGCTGTAATTTTTACAGGAGATATATCAAGAATTTCGCAAAACGCGCACTTCCCTTAACGAATCTATTGAGAAAAGACACTCCATTTGAGTGGACATCCGAAACGCAGGAGGCATTTGATGATATTAAGAAAGCCATATTGAATCCACCGGTCTTGGCACTACCTGATCAAAACGCGGAGTTACAAATAACAACGGACGCTTCTTCTCGCGGCATAGGGGCAGTTTTAGAACAAAAATATCCTAACTCTGAAGTCAAACCTTTATATTTTTTTTCTAAGAAATTAAATCCATCACAATCGAAATATAACGCAACGGTTTTAGAATTTTTCGCGATATATACAGCATTAAATTTTTTTAGACCTTTCTTGTTAGGCAGAAAATTTAAAGTTTTTACCGATCATAAGCCTCTCGCGGGATTTCTTTCTAATAAAAATCCCTCTTCCAAAATTTTGCGTTGGAAATTGGCTCTGGAAGAATTTAATTACGACATACACTACATCAGGGGATCCTTAAATTCAGTCGCAGATCATCTTTCTCGTTATATTAACAACATCACAATAGCTTTACCGGACTCTAAAGATCTTATTAATATGCAACGCGAAGATTCTGTTTTAAGCACTATCATACAAAAAATTGATCAAAATGATGTTAGCCCACAAATCAGCAACTATTTTATTAATGGGGAAGGTTTGTTATGTCATTTGTCCAAGCGCCCCTCGAGATCACCCAGGTCTAACACCACTAGAAAGCAGGTTTGCATTCCACATTGTCTAAAAGCTAAAATTCTCGAATCAGTTCATTCAGAATATGGAGGACATCTTAAATTTTTTAAAACTTATCATCGACTCAGCGAGAACTTCTTTTGGCACAATATGTATAAAGATACTAAAAATTTTGTTCGTTCTTGTACCATATGCTTATCTCGAAAAAACGCCTTTAAAATCCCGCCTGCACCCCATCAACTTGTTGAACAAAGTACTGAACCAGGAGAAACGTGTCATATGGATATTTTCGGTCCCTTAAAAACCACGCTTAAAGGTAATAGCTATGTTTTATCTATGATAGATGCATTCACAAAATATATTCACATCGTTCCACTTCCGGATACTAGGTCCAGTACGATTTCAAAAGCTTTCTTTGATAATTACATTGTACACAGGGGTTGCCCACATAAATTAGTCGTAGATAACGCTACATATTTTAAGAGTTCCGAATTTGTTGAATTTTGCAGAGTCATGGGTATTCAAAAAAGGCACATATCAAGTTATTCCGCTCACGTCAACGGTAGGGTAGAGAAACCCAATCAATCGCTAGCCAATATCCTTGCATCAATTTCACAAAACACAAACGATTGGGATGATCAACTCCCGCACACCATGTTAGCATTAAATTCAGCGATCCATGAAGCTACATACACATCTCCCTTTTTCCTAGAGCATGGCAGAGATATTCGATTATCCTACACTTACGAAAAGAATTCTGATACACCACAAAATAAGTATGAATATGTCGAGAAACTTTTACCGTCTTTGGAGCATACTTTCAATAAAGTTTTAAAAAATCTAAAGGATCAGGAGGCATCACATGTTGAATTGAGTACGAGAGCGACAAAACAACATCATTACGATTACAAAATCGGGTCCTTGTGTTTTATAAAGACGCCTAACATTAAATCTAATTTATCTCCAAAACTCAGACCTAAGTTCGAAGGTCCTTACAGAGTGATAGAGCGTTTTTCTAATGTCAATTATAGGGTGCAACATGTAGAACAATTGAGGAAAAGATTTAACACGCATGTCAATCGGATGATTCCATTTATTAAGAGATTTTCATATTTGCATTTGAAAAATTTGGATGATTTACAACCAGACGAGACGGAGGTTAAGGGTATTGTTCCAAGTCCACGGTATAATTTAAGGGCTCGTGCAGGTAATTCGGCTCGTTAAATACGTTTCTGCGCTAAAATATTTGAGGGAGACTTAATTTTTTTTTTTTTTACAATTTTACGCTTCGTCATTTCGAGAGCACGCATTGAATGATACCTGTCTCATAGTTGCACCTTGTTTCATGCTATGTTTTATGTTTTTTTTTTTAGTTATATCAAATTTTGTACTCATTTATTTAATGATTTCCTGTTATTTAATGAATTCCAGTTAAATTTTTTTTTTTTATGCAGTTTGTTTTATGTCTTGATTTTATGCTTAAATGACATAGTGTTGTTTGTGGTTAATATCAATTTTAACTCTAGATAAAATATTTTCATGCTGTGTGTTTTGTGCAATATCTTAAATAAATTTGTAATGCAAGTGTTATTCAATGATAATGATGTACGTACGTCAATTTTTAATTTTAGTAATTTTAAGCTTTAATTTATGTTTGTGACAAAGGTCAAATTTTGGGGTCTCTGGACACCTGTCATGAAATTTGAATGTTGTTACGATACATACATATTTTAAATTTTTTTTTCCCTATTACATAATTTGTTTTGTGATTATTATCTAGAATTTCAATAATTTTTTCATATAAAAGGTTCCTTTATTGAATTGTTTAGTTTATGCTGAATTGATTGTTTATAACTGTACTTTCTGGTTAAATTTTTATTTTGCATAGAAGATTAATTTTGGTAGCAGCATTTTTTGTTAGAATCAATTTTATTGCTAAATTGTGTTGGTGTATTAATTTTAAGTGGTTGTGTATTACTAAATGATGATAACATTGGAATTTATGCTTGTTAAGATATGGATAGAGATGGTTGTTTGAATATTTTCTATAAGATATTAGGTTGAAACTTTAATATGTTTTTTCCCGCGCATGTTGTTTTTTTTTATGTGAGATGATTGCTAACTTTGACTTAAAATTTGCGGCTATTTCTGTTAAGTGTTTTAATGCTCATTTAAATTCTGCGTTGTTTGTTTGTTTTGTTGGTTTCGATAGATTTGGAAATTTTTTCATTGTGTCTCGTTTGTGCTATTCAGGGGTTTTGTTTGTCGAGATTAATTTGTGGTTCTTAAATTAATGTGCAGTCAATCATTGTGTCTCGCTTGTGTGCTAAACTGTACTAGGAATTGAAGGTTTTGTTTGTCGAGATAGTATTTCTGTTGGTTTAGATTAATTATGGTTGTTAAATGAATTTGCAGTCAATAAGTGTGTCTCGGTTGTGTGCTAAACTACTAAGAATTTTGATGTTTTGGTCGGTCGATATTGTATTTTTTTTTTCTCGTTGATGCTAGGCTTACATGTGTTGATTTATGTCAGTGCGGGTAGATTATTTCACTGAGTGTTGACGTTGATTCAATTTTTTTGTTCTGGATTTTAGTACGTAGTTCTGCTTGTTATTTGGTAAAAAGTTTTTTTTTGTTGTTGTTGGTCAGCTAATGGTGTTAAAAATGTTTCGTCCATTCGTTTCGAAAACGTGGGGAGAGCTTTTGTCCGCACCCCTTTTCGTCGTATCCCCCCCCCCGCACGCCATCCGGTATAGGACAAAACACTGTTTGTTGATTGGAATTTCTGTTTATTGGTTACTCCTTGTCGCAGGGACTCCTCCCCGCGGGCAGCATAATTCAGGGGTGGAATTTTTGGATGTCGGATTCTTGCCGCCTTAGGAGGGGTCTTCCCCTTCGCCCCCCCTGCTGTCGCGACAGAGATTCAGCAAAATTTTTCCGATGGGTTTTCGTTCCCCACCCCTTGTTTCCTGTTTTTACGTTACGGTGCTGTTGCTATGAGACTCGGAACTCATAAATTTTTTTTTGGTTGAAAATGTTGGAAGCGGATTAGGCGTTGTTGCTATGAGAATTTGAAACTGTTGGAAGAGGATTAGGCGTTGTTGCTGTGAGAGTTTGAGAGTGTTGGAATAGGATTGGGTGTGAATTTTTGTTGTTGTTGTTTCACTACTTGTAAGGAGTTACATAAGTTTGAGTTAGAGATTTCGTGGAATATTTGAGACAGTTATTTGAAGGAGATAGATAAAGTTGGCACTGATGAATTTGTTGAATGGTTGGGAAGTTTTTTTTTTATGGAGATAGTTAAGTTTGTGTTCAAAGTGTACGTTTATTCGATAGTTGTTTTTTTATGGAAATGGATAATTGAATTGAAAAGAAAGTCACATGGTTTATTTAATAAAACTGTTTGAAGTACTGAAGGATATTTTGATTTAAGGATTTTGGGCAAAGGAAATTGAGTTGATATAATTATGCGGTATATTTGAGAAAGTTGTTTTGATGTGAGAAGGTAATTTGAGTTCCGGATTTTGTACGATTTCGAGTAATTAAGTTGATGAACATAGATAAGTTGAATTAATGATTGTGTGGTATATTTAGGAATGTTTTGAGATGCATTTAGGAAAGTTCGAGTTGAGGATTATGCGAGATTTTTGTAAATAAGTTGATGAGCAAAGACGGGTTTTGGTTATTGGTATTGCGGAGAAGTCGATTAATTATTTGAAAGTCGATTTTTAATTATTTGGAAGTTTAATTATTTGAAGTTGAAGATAAGTTAGTGTTATTGGGTATGTGAGATTTTGTGTAAATAAGCTGAGGAGCATAGATGGTTTTAGTTAATGGTATTGTGGAGCAGTCAATTGATTATTCGGTAGTTGCAGATGAGTTTAGTTAGTGTTGTTGAGGCATAAGATGTGAACGATCTGAGGTAAAGGCAATTTTGGATTATCGAGGAATCATTTTAAGGTTACTGAGAATTTTAGGTTGTTGTTATAGAATTGTATTTGAGTTATTAATTAGAGGATTTTCGATGAATTGAGTTAGCGGTATTGTTGTAAATCGAGGATCTTGTGTTTTTTTTTTTCGTGTTTGTATATTTGTTGCGCGTATAGTGAAACAATTTTAGTTTTTTTTTATATTATTTGGACTTGTGGATACATTGTATTACGAGGATTGTTAAAAAGTTATGTTGATTAGTTAAGCGATATTTTTTTATATTGGAAACTGTTTAATTCTGTGTAACACTTGCAATAATTTTCTTTTAGTTAAATTACTTTACTCTGTATGTATCGCCTCATATGACTTGGGTTGCATATCAATTTTATGTTTTAATTTTTTTTTTTTCTGAAATTTTCAACTGCACTTGTGATTTCTGGAATTCATTTCTCAAATGGAAATTCAAATGTATTGAATGTGGAAGAAATTTTTTTTTTTTTTAAAGTTTCTTTTAAACAATATTAATCGTTATAGTTATTTTTTTTTACAATCGGATTTGCAAAAAAAAAAAAATTTTTTTTTTTCTTAAATTCATTCTATCTCTTGTGCTGGCGTTTGCGGCATGCAGCAAATCGTTTGCGCAGGGAATGGCATGTTTTTTTTTTTTGTGTTGCATTTGTAAACAGTGGGGGTGCATACTGATCACATGCGCACTCACAGTTTGCGATTCTAAATTTAATCACAGTAATTTTTTTCTTAATTTTATTTGTAACCAATGCTCGTAGTGAAGTTTTTTTTTAAAATTCCTTAGGCTACTCAGCATTCTTGCAGGTTATAAATTTTTTTTTTTTTATCATTTATACGATTAGTTAATTTATAAAATTTTAATTTGCAAATCTGAATTAATTCCGTTAAATTTTTTTAAACTTTTATTTGTAACCAATGCTTTTAGTGAATTTTTTTTTCTTAATTTCTTAGGCTATCAAGCATTCTATGAAGTTACAAATTTTTTTTTTTACTCACACTTATGCACACTCATTGTTTCAATCTCTAATTTTTTTTTTTACTTTTACTTAATTATTTTCATTAAATATTATTATCAATGCTCTTAGTGAACCATTGAAATTTTTACGCTTGAGTATGTAAAGAGTTCTGCTAGTTTTTTTTTTTTTTTTTTGATGGTCGGGGACTTTCACTTCACATTGGTCGTGTCAAGATTTCGATGTTAAACGATTATGAAGTGTCTGTTTCTGAGCGCCACGCTTGAATTGTATGTAAATGTTTTCACTGGCGTTTATTTCTTATCAATGTATTTTGTTCAACACTCCTAAGTGTTGTTTTATTAGTTGCGCAGTTGTTAGATACGCCAATTTTGTATTCTTACGTGTTATTTGTCTTAATATTTTTTATTATTTAGTGGCACACGATTCTTTGTGATTGTTTAATTATTTCTATTTGTCAGTCTGTGTCTGATGTTTTTGTGAATTGTTTGGGTGATCCATTCAGTAAAATTTTTTTTTTTCTCCTCTTCGTACATTAACGTCATTGTAGTTGTTGATAGTTCATTTGGTTTTCCCTCACGGAATAGGTTAGGAACTTCAGAAATTGATTGTATTTTTTTAACATTCTTATTTTCATTTTATGAGCGGTGAGAGGAGTTGGAAATTGGTGCTTGAGTCTTCAAAGGTGGTCACAAAGGGCCAAGTTTAATTTTTTTTTTTTCATAACTGTTGTTTCATTACTAATATGGTTTCCCTGGGAGACAAGGTTTTTGTTCTTTTTTTTTTGCAGTTTAGCAGATTTCTTTAGCAATATCTGAGCGACGATGGAGCTGCCAACATCATGGATGAACATGGACAGAACCCCTCATAAGACGTGGACAGCTGATAGTGAACCAGGAGTCTACAAATTTTGTTCTTGACATAGACATTTGCCGACGCTAGGCCAATTCTGTATTTCGTTTGCTTACTGAAATTTTTTTTTTATTATTATTCATTTTGGTTTTGTTAATCTGAGAGAGGGGAGGAGTGATGGGGGGCCGCCTTTCCATAAGGATTACAACAGTAATTTGTATATCGGCCCTGTTGTTGTTTACAAGCAGAGGAATTTCTGGGAGTGCCTCTCACCCCACCGAAAAGGGTGACGCATTTCCCACGCCTGGAAGAAGGCAATGTACCCATAAATACATCATGGTATGGGATGTTTTTGGGAATTTCCCGCGTTTTGGGGGAGTCATGGACCCGGGAAGATATCCCTCCGCTGACTTCAGACCAATCAGAAAAGCTGATTGTGTTTCGAAAAAGAATCCTCTCCAGAATACAGAAGGTAAACCGCCGCGAAATATAAGCGCTTGCACGACGAATTTAGTCACTCTCTGACACAAATTTTATCACCGATTTTGGTCTGACGACCCTTTGACAAATTGCCGAGGTTGGAGACTCCGAGATGGCACACCATGTTCTCTCTCTCTCTCAGATCCTAATTCAGTTAAGTAATCATGTATATCTTTAGTAATTAACGTAATTTAAATGTTTTGTAAATAAATTAAGTGTTAATTTAAAGAACGGCTTTTTAATTTAGTGTCCGTTTTATTTGTCTTTAATGATTAATGTTTAAATTTAAGCTATAGTGTGACGCCAAATGTTAATTTAGAATAAATTAAATTAACCTTGCATTAATACTAAAAAAATTGGTATTTTTTTAAAGTTCAAAAATATTTATAAAAATAATAAGAATAAATTAAATTAACTGGATAATAAGAATAATATTAAATTAAATATTTATTTTAAAGTTCAGAAAATTTGTCTGCGTTATGTTATATTTAATATTAATTAAATAGTTAAAATAATATGTTAATAATAGTCATGTAATCGTTTGACGACACATTCATATACTAATAAAGTTATAATGGTCATTGATGCGAATGTTAAGAATTTTATGTAATTTTAAATTCAGACATAAAGATATTGATGTAGAAAATATAAAACGAAATCTAAAATACATGAAAAATGCAGTCTGCTATAAAATGATCTTGACAAACAAAATGCGGCATTTTCACTTACTATGGCAGAGCCGGCTTAGTCAGGGGCGATCTGGAAAAACAGAGAGGGAACCGCGGTTTTGATGGATGCCGCTCTAGCTTTTAAAGTTCTCAGGGGAAAAAATATATAATTTACAAATGCAAAAATAAGTCTTGTAATTTTCCATACATTTTTATAACAACGAATTGTGGAATTGGCTTCCAATACATTGTTGTGTTTGACAATATCTAAGGTAACCAACCCTACTTTAGATAGATTTGTACTACTTTTTCGTAACCGTATTCCTTTTAAAATTAATTCGTGCAGCCGAAATACACCTTTTGTACCCTTAAAAATTTATGTAAACTATAACGGTTAATTTTAATTTATGCAACTTGTGAAATGTTCATAATTAACCATTTCCGTCTAAACAGTTTACATGAAAAAAAAGTTTGGACTCCCTCATTCATTAGGGAATTATATAAGATTCCAACATTAAGATTTATTTTTCACCGAATAGGGTAGAGTGGTAGTGTATCGTGCTTCCACACCACAGATCTTGGGTTCTATTAATGGGCTGGGCAAGGTCGACTCTGCCTTTCATCCCCGCTGCATTGGGTCGATAAATGAGTACCAAGCTTGCTTGGGGTCTTAAACACTGAAAGTCTCTCTTCAGACAGACCACCAAATCGGGACATCTGTTCATGCACCTCAGCGCCCAATGGTCACGTATACTGAGATGGGCATAGGGGTTTCTGGCCCTCATGGATTGTTGTGCCACTGAGTTTGAGTTTTAAGTATGAGGATTGCCTCACTTTGGGGATACCCCTTAGATAAACATGTATTTCCACTCATTTGCAATTAAACATTTTTCTTTCAATTACGTTTATTTCAGAAAGAACTTTGATTTTTCAATTGTATTTGCTTTAATAACATGTATATTTTGTGTATTATATTAAAATTTTGATTAATCCAAAATTAAATGTTTATTGCTCCTCTAAAAGCTTTTAGGATTTAAGAACTGATCTTACAATCCATATACGTTTTATAGTAGTATATTTAAAAATGATAAGGACATTTTTATAACCGTGTGAGCTTTTATGCCTCGTTTATAAATATAAAAAATTGCTTTCAGCTACAGTTTTTAAAATGTACTGAAATAAGTGGAGGAATAGGATATTTACATATTATGAATATTTTTGACTGCAGTAAGATATATTTATTATTCAGTTTCTTTACAATATGAATAGAAGTTTTAAGCCATTTTGCGAATAGTTTGATATTGAATATAAACTCATAGGCTGTTTAATAGTAAAGAGTGTTTTATTTTTATACCAGCACACATTAAAATAAGTCTCATTTGCAGTTATATGATCAGCTTCAGTGATATTTAAATTTTCAAAAATAGTCTACACGTACGAAAACATTCTTTCAAAACCACACACCACATCTCATACTATGTCTTCCCTACAGCAGGAAATATTTCTGTATACTCAAAAAATTTAATACAGGATACATTTCCAAATGTTAAAATAGTTTTTAAAATTTGGTATGGATTCATTGTGGAACTGTCGGTTAACTTCACTGAGCAAAATTGTTTTAAGTGTACTGTTTTGAAAGACAAAATTAATTAGGGAGAACTTTTCTCACAATAGAATTTGTAATGACTGAATTGTGTGAAAATGTATTTATCGATGTGTGACATTTTTCCTTGTAATAAAAAAAACAGTAAGATAAGAAATTAAACTTGAGTAGAAAATGGTTTGAAGAAGTATATCCCCCATTAAAATTAAAAATTATTTCGAAATGTCCATCACAAATGCCGATGTAGAAAAGAAATTTTTATTTAATACAGGAAATTCGAAAAGGAGAACACTAGGAATGAAAATTTAGATTTTTTCCGAAAAATATTCAGTTAACCCTCTGAATGGATGACCCGCTAATTGAATTTCACTTCGAAAGCGGTCTACTTTTTCAAAGCTAGTGGTAGCGAAAAAAGTTTCGGATGAATTTCGCGAACTGCTTCGAAAACGCACCGCAGTTTTATGTCTTTCCCCCTTAAAACTGCGGGAGCTCCTGAAATGGTTTTGCAGGGGATGATTTTATTGCTTTTTGGTATTTGTGTTGTTCGAAAGGGGAGGTTTCTCATTCACAGCTGTGGCCTAGGGCGAGGATTGTGAAATGGACATTTTCTCCACTTCACGGCCAACAGAAACTTCTCCCAATTTATTGCAAATATATATTTCATATATTTGGAAAACTTGTTCAATTTCTGATCTAAAAACCAATTAGGTTTTAAGAAATTTAATTTTCTGAGTTTTGATTTTAAATTCGGTTTCATTTTAAAGCATTTTTGAATTCCTAGATTGAATTAATTAAAAATATATTTTTAACACAATCCATTATTTCGTGTGAAATGTCTATTAACTGCAATTTTAATTTCTAAAATCCTTTCTGTTTGCTTATGTTTTTAAGTTATTGAGTTTTCTTACATTTACTTAATTAAGATTGATTTAAAGACCAATTTATTTTTTGATATATAGTTTATATAATTTAAAAGCTCTTTACTTTGTTTTCATAATTTTTTTCCTTTTGAAAAATGCCATGACCAAAATGTACGCAGGCTACTGTGATAAATAATACTTGAAAGGGATGGAATATGACTGAAAATGGTAAATATAAAATCCAGCTTTCAGGTGATATTACAATTAGACTACAGAATGCAAATGTTGCAGAATGAACTAAATATTTCCCTGCGTACCACAAACTACATTATAATAAATATATTGTAGTACTACATTACAGTATTTTAAAGTCATGCAACAAAAACTTAAACTTGCTTACCTGCCACGATGGGGAACTGAGAAAAAAAATATTTACAATCTTGGTGATTTCTGGATTACGTTTGTATCACTACTATTTTCTGTATAAATATTTTGCATTTAAAACTCTTGAGAATATATAAGGTTCCGATAAAACGGAATAATTGATAAAATTAACAATTGTTATCAATATTATGTCGAAAAAAAAAATTTTGAATTAGAAAAGATATTTTCAGTCATATTTATTTCAAGTAGAATTTTCATGTAGAACATAAGTTGGATAGTAACATATTAAAAAATTAAAGCTTTACAGGCATTGGAATTTTTTTATGCCTTTACAAATTTTAAATGTGTTTTCTCAGATTTTTAATTTTGAAGATGAGAGTGTATTTTAATCCCTTAGGCGTTTTCCTGTTCAAGATAGAGTCGTGAAATATCTTGTAAATATTCCCTAACATATTTTCTAGTAATTTGCTTCTAAAATCTAAATATTTCTTTTCCCTTAATTTTTTATACAAATATTTTATCCAAGTTTTTGATGTTTCACGACTAAATCGTAAATATAAGAAACAACAGTCAAATATCACGAGTGCAGACGGCACTCGCTGATCTTTGAGTGAGAAAATTACAGCAGCATAAAATGCGACCTCGTTTGAATTATATCTAATGTGCATATTTGGAACTGTTTAGCGTACTCGAATTAACTCAAGTGCACACGTCAAAGGTTTATATTGCATTCTAAGTCAATACGGTGGCTACTGATGAGCGACTACGTAATTTTGAACCGCGGTTAAGTGACGAGGATGATACCTGAGCTGATAACTCCCCTTCCAAACTTCCACATCACACCAACGTGAGGACTTTTGACCTCGACGTGTTTAACGTGCATCAGCTCCTCTTCAACGCTAAACTTTTGTGGTACCAGGGCTCGAACACTGGACACGAGTTCATAACCATGACCATCAGGCTACCGTGGCCGCAAAAGTAAATAGCAAGTTTGAAAGAAATGTAATTGAGAAGTATATTTGAAGAAATAACTTCAAAACTTAACGAAAAACCAAAATATCAAAATTTATTTTAGGAATAATAGTGAATATAACTTCGTACACCTAAAACCACTTTATGCAGTGTATTTTGAAAGTGAACGTTTCCCCTTTTAGAGAAACTTACTATAATTATGTCAAATTCCTTTCATTTTGCTCTAAGGGGATCCCCAAACAATGTAAATTTTTTGATACACAAAATTACTTATGGTTGAATGTAATACAATTCCCTACAAAATGAATGAAAACCCTTTTTTATCATATAAATTGTGTTTGAATAGGAGATGGTTAGTTAATAAGAACATTTAAAACGTGTCGGCAATCTATGGACCTGTGGCACGTGGTACAATTCTTAGTGGCACTCAGCACTACTCTACAAATTTGTCAATTCTTGAGTGGATGGAAGTTGATAATAGACATTATTTGACAAACATCTTCTGAGTTATGGACATTTATGGAACTACAAAATAATCTGAAAGATAATTCTAAGGATAAATTTACAGCTATTTTGTAAATAATTGAATGTTATTGCTAGGGGATTTAATTGTTGAAATATTCAGTGACGCAGGCATGTTATTGCGCAAATGGCGAAGTAATTCGAAACAACTTAATTTGTTATGGCAGCAAGAAGGTGTCAAAACGGAATCCTCTGAAACTAGTGCTATTAATCTTAGACCTCCAACTAAGGTTTTAGGACTTGCTTGGGATCCAGAAAAGGATTTAATTTATTTCGATCCAAAGGATCTATTGAAGTTTATGTCACGTAGAGGAGAATCGAAAAGATTTATTCTGAGTGTGGTTGGTCGCATCTTCGACCCCATTGGAATTCTTGGCCCATTCGTTATCAAATTGAAATGTCTACTTCAGGAACTTTGGACTCTAGAAGTAGAATGGGACTCTGAACTTCCCCCAAAGCTACGATACAAGTGGCAGCAGTGGAGTAGCGAAGCTGAGGGCTTGACTGAGATAAAGATACCACGGTTCTATTTAGGCGACATAGATAAAGAAATATCAAAGTGTGAAATACATTGTTTTTCAGACGCGAGTAAATCAGCCTATGGAACAATATTGTACTTGCGATTTGTTACTTGTTATAATGAAATCGAAACTAGTTTCATTTGCTCAAAAAGTCGTGTGGCACCTTTGAAATCATTGACGCTTCCTCGTCTTGAACTGACAGCAGCCTTAAGAAACTTTTGAAAACGACTGCTTGGGTTTTCCGATTCGTGAACAATGCTAGAAACATTTACAAATCGATGGACTTCTACATTACTGCAGATGAAATACAAAATGCTGAATATTTTTGGCTTAAATGTGTTCAATCCGAATTTTATTTAGCTGAGATATTAGCCTTAAAACAAAACGAACAACTTCGATCTAGCTCTGAAATAAAGAGTTTAGTGCCGTATTTGGATGAAAATAATTTATTATGACTTACTGGACGGTTGCTTGAAGCAGACTTATGCTTTGGTGAAAAGCATCCTGTTATTCTTCCTCGACGCTGTAAATTTACAGAATTACTTGTTGAAGGAACATCGGCCCACTTCCTCGAGTTAGGTTATGGTGACTCTAAATATCCTATACCTTTCATCGAACTGATCAACGCCACTACGGCAAAGGAGTCGTACAAGAAAAGAAAGACTTACCGAACTCTTCTTTTAAAACAACTTTGGAGACGCTGGAAAGAACAGTATTTGCTCCAGTTAAAAACAGCTAATCATTTTAAAACACCATCTGTTCATAAGAATTTAATATTAAACGACGTAGTTCTTGTTGAAGGAAATGTAAAGTCAAAATTGTTGTGGGAACTTGGAATAATCAAAGAAATATTTATTGGAAGAGAGAGACGATAACGTTAGATCTTGTCTTGTAAAAACTTTTAAAGGTCTCTTCAAAAAACCCATTCAATTGCTGTACCCTTTAGAAATTGTATAATATACTTGTACTAATTGTTTATATTTTTCAGATTAATGGTAGGAGATTACACATTATTAATTAATCTCTGTTAAATTTATTTTTTGTGAAATCTTGAGGTATGTATCCTAGTATTTGTTCGTTTGTAAATTGAAGCTTTGTCATCTTTAAGTTTCATTATATTGTGTACTTTAATGTATATTTACTTTTTTCTTTCTAATATGCATAATTTAGATTTGATTAGTAGTATTGCATCAGTATTTTCTTTGTAAGAATTGTATTTGAATAATTGTTTGTATTAATTGTGGTTCGATATTTACTGGGTGAACATTCTGTTCACCGGTGGGGTGTGTGCCGAAATATTGACCACGTGAGGGCGCTGATGTGCGCACATCTGTATTAAAATTGTAAAGATCGTTAGTGTGTGTGTGTGTACCTTGTATCGTAGAATGTAAGCCGCATCGCGGCAATTCGTATCAAATTAAACATTACTATACCTAAATTATCTCATGGAACTACTTATTGTGGACTGTCTAACTAATTCTCCCGGATACACACTCCTTTCGTTTCGAAATAATTATGGACATTGCTTCGTTTATAATTCGCTACAACTTCCTCATGTTCGTCTTTCCCGTGGTGCTGTCGGTGATAAATTTGTTTTTATGGACGACAACGCAACATGTCATCGAACACTCGCTGTTCAGGATTGTCTAGACAGCGAGGGTATTCAACGTCTCGTATGGCCAGCGCGTTCTCCAGATCTAAACCCCATTGAAAATGTGTGGGATGCTTTGGGGAGGCAAGTTGCTGGTCAAAACTATCCTCCGACAAACAAGAACACCCTCATCCTTGCACTCACAGAGGAATGGGATAAATTGCCTCAACAGCTGCTGGATAATGTTGTGCAAAGTATGGTACGACGTGTGGAATGTTGCATCACACTCCACGGTGGACATATCCCGTACTGATACCTTTCTTTAAGGTGCCTGCTGACTTTTAGATGCATTGTTCCATTTCTCCGTACGCAGATCAAATGAACATTTTTTTTCTTCCAGATGTTTCACAGCTTTTGTACTTTCCAGAACAATAAATATTCTTTATTCTAATGTCTGAACAGTGTGGCAACTATATTTTATCCTACTAGGCCTCATGTCTCGCTTAATGTTATGCTACATAGAAATTTGTGATCCGTCCTTAGCAATTGTCCAGCAGTGTAGATTTTGATGACCCTCAAATGGTGGCAAGGGACCGACAATATCTATGTGAATGTGACTTAATCTGGCATCAGGAACAGAGAATGTTTCTAGAGGTGTTTTAGTGTGCCTTTGGATTTTCGATTTTTGACATGATTCACAACACCGGACCCATTTCTTTATTTGGTATTTCATGCCAGGCCACACGTAGCGAGAGCAGATGAGTTTTGTTGAAGCTGCTATCCCTGAATGTGAAAGATTATGAAAATGATTAAATAGTGCTCTTCGAAAGGATGCAGGGACGAAAGGACATTCCTGTTGAAATGTCGCAAAGCAAATCGTAATCTGTGGTTTGGTATGGTTTCAGTTCTAATTTAAGAGATGATCCATCAGTCTGAAGAAATTTTTGAAGATCTGGATCATTTTTCTGTGCTAATGCAAATTCTTTAAAATTTAAAATTGGAGATTTAGTAATAGAATCAATTTCGATTCTGGAAAGAGCATCAGCAACTGTGTTTTCGGAACCTTGCACATGCCGTATATCGGTAGACTATTGGGAAATTAAATCTAAGGGGCGTAATTGCCGAGGAGAACATTTATTCGGGTTTTGTTTAAAAGCATAAATTAGGGGCTTTTGATCAGTATATATAATGAAGTTTCTGCCTTCTAACATATGTTTGAATTTTTTTATAGCCGAATAAATTGAAAATAGTTCCCTGTAAGTCGACCACTTTTGCTGACTTTTGTTAAGTTTTATGGAGAAAAAGGCTATTGGTTCCCATTTCCCTTGTGATAATTGAGATAAAGTGCCTCCAATAGCAATATCTGAAGCGTCCACCCATAGACTCAATTGAGCCCCTGGAATAGGATGTTTTAAAAGGGTAGCTTCTGCTATAGCGTTTTTTGCTGCAAGAAAAGCTTGTTCTGCGTTTTCATTCCATTTGAATGGTTCGGATGATTTGCGAGCACTAGAATGAGATTTCTTTTGATTTGTATGCCCTTCTAGAAACTGAATTATGGGGGCAAGTATGTGTGCGGCTTTTGGTATAAAACATCTGTAAAAGTTAAACATGCTCAAAAATCTACGCAACTGAGTTAACGTGTTTGGCTTAGGAAAATTTAGAATACATTTTACTTTATCAGTTAAAGGTTTAGTTGCATTTTCTGACAGATTAAAGCCTAAAAAGTCTATTGTCGATGCACCAAATATGCATTTAAAAACATTAATGCAAATACCATACTCGTCTAATTTTGAAAATAGGTTTTTTAAATGTTGATAATGTTCCTGAGAATTTTTAGATTCAATTAAAATGTCGTCGACAAATGCGTAAATACCAGGTAAGCCACGAGTGACTTCGTCTATAAAGCGTTGAAACGTTGCAGATGCGTTACAAAATCCGAATTGCATTCGTGTACTCTCAAATAAACCAAACGGAGTGCAAATTGCTGTTTTGTGAATATTATCTGGGTGAATAGGAATTTGATGATAGGTTTTTACTAGATCGATACGACTAAAATTTTTTGAGCCATATAATTCAGCTGTCAAGTCAGCAATACAAGGAATGGGGTATTTATCTTTTAATGTTTGAGAATTTAAAGCTCTATATAATCGCCAACAGGTCTTCAATCTAAAGTACCTTTCTTAGGAACCATGCGAAGTGGCGACGCGTAGTTACTTTTCGAAAGTCGTAAATGTCCCAGATGCATCATATTTTGAAATTCTGTTTTCGCAATTTTCAAACGATCTGGCGCCAACCTTCGGGGTTTTGCCACCACAGGAGGACTTTTTGTTATTATGTAATGAGCAGTGTTATGTTTCACTGTTTGATTTGGATTAGGCAATTTTGTGATAGAGGGAAATTCTTTCAAAAGTTTATGATAAATTGTATCTGTAGAAATAGACATTTGAACAGAATGGAGATTAGCATGCTTTAAATGGCCTACTGATTGCAATTTTGTTTTTGTCTCTAAGGCATTTATTCCTGAGATCTGGCACTAATTCAAAATAATGGAGGAAATCTGCTCCAAGAATGGGTGAACTAACATCGGCAATCAGAAGAGTCCACATGAAATCTCTTCTTAAATTAAAATTTAAAGTTAATGTTTTCTGCCCATACACGTTAATTGCGGAAGAATTCGCGGCAAAAAGAGTTTGTTGAGAAGCGTTTCTTTTTTGATAAGACATTAGCAGGGATTAAAGACACGTCGAAGCTGGTGTCGACCAGAAAAGAGATATTTGTTGTCCGTTCTCGAATGAACAGGCGACGTGATTATTTGGGCAAAGAATAAGTCGCCATTATTCTTTGCTTGCTTCGCTTCCCTGTCATATGCATCGTTGAATGCATTTTTCTGCTCTACATTTTTTTCCGAACCGCCTGTGAAACCAGCAAATCAAAAAATCACGCTTATTCGAAATACTCCTTTCACGGGAATTTTTGTTCCGACGGTATGGAGAGTGACTACGAGAGACTGAAAGGTGATCAATCCTTTTATTTATTTTTTCTATTTCACGAAACAGTTTAGATTCTGATGTTTGCTCCTTTTTATTAGAAACAGCAAAAGTTTCAATAGGAGATGGCGAGACTTCGAGAATTCTGTCCGCAATGTCAGCGGCTTTGTTTAACGTGAGGTCAGAACCAGTTGCTAAAATCATTTGAACCGAAGACGGCAAACGCTGAAGAAATAACTCCATCATCAGTTTATCATCAACATTCAAAGATTCCGCGCGTCGTTTCATGTTACGCAGCAGTTCGGAAGGTTTTCGAGAACTAATTCTTCCCCTGAAAAAAGTTTCCGTGCCGCCTGTTGAAACGATTCTTCTGAACGATTTATGAGTTCGTTTTTTATTTGCGCGTAGGGGTCTGTGGCATCTGGACGCATAAGGATATCGCGAACTAAAAACGCGGTGTTGAGAGGGAAATTAGCTACAATATATAATTGTACTTAGTTACAGATTCAGTTATGGATTTTGGGGTTGCTTGGGCAAATGTACTTTCGCACATAATGAGCCACAAGGCGGGATCGGATATATTATATAATGGTATTTGTACAGCACTTACTGCCGACTTTGTGCAAGGTTTTAGAACAAATTTACTAAATAAACAATAAATTATATATACATTCAATAATAAAGCGCTATAATAATCAGTAACATTATATTTAATCAGAATTCGGCACTATCATCTATAGTATATGATATTTTAAGCATGTATCATAAGAATTTTATATAATCAGAAATTATTATATGCAATTAATTAATTTTAGGATTAAAGATAAAAAATTAAATAAGATATGAAATTAATAAAACAATTCAATTAAATTAAAAGCACCATAAAAATGAAACAGAGAAAAAAATCCACTTAACTGTGAAATATTTACAGCTGAAGATGCGTGCCACACCCGGAATCGAAACCAAGGAAGTAGATACTCCGATCCATGAACAATGGAATTGAGTCCTTATTTTAAATGCTCGTAATTGACAATGTTTTCTTCATGACCATCGATTTAGTAAAAGACTGTTCACAAGTTAAAATTTTTGCGTGAAGATACGGGGTCACCATTGTTGTGAAAGAAGCATTTCTCATTCTCATTTATTTTATTGTGGTTCTCATCACACACCGTCTTAGTGTGTTTACATCTTGTGAACTGACTGCCAGATCAGACTCTCAAAACTATTCTCAGGGGTTGCCATATTCAATTCAGGACCCATTGTCGGGTTTACCACAAAATTCATTAATAATTCAAAGTCCGACCTACATCCAGAATATCCTCTTTGAAATTTTTGCTTCTCTTCAGAGCTCGAATCTTCGCTTCCAGTTCGTCATATAACGCTGGGAGATCTGTCTTAGAGCGTCCTCTGGGGCTGCGTTTTTCATAATCATTGACAGTAAGTCTCATACATAGATCTGCACAAGTAGATCTTCTCTACCAAAACATTCTTGAAGTTGGGCTATTGCTTTTGGATAGTTGTTCGCTGTTGCGGGAAAACTCTCCACAACTCGAGTCGCCTTTGAATTTGAAACAACGGCTTCAACAAATACTGGAACTTGTCCTCATTCGGCAAACTTTCATCTTCATGATTTTTTTTAAATTGACTCTAAAATGTCAAGTAATCTTTAGCATTGCCGTTGAACTTCTTGAGCTCAATTTTTGGTAGCTTAAATTTTCTCTTTTCAGGGACTCTTTTATTTTCTGTTTCTTTCACAGATAGTCTTTGTATTTTCGCACAAAGTTAGGAAAATTTATCTCTGTATATTTCCGCTTTTATAAAGTTTTCTTCATAGGCTACTTCGTCGGTTTCCTCTTTCAGGATTAGATTCGAAATATCCATTTGGCATTTTTTAAACGAGAAAATTTGTCGTCTATTTGCATTTTTAAAATCGAAAGTTGAACCACATCAAGAACTTCTTTCGTAAGCTCCTTATCTATATTTTTAGCGCTTAGCCTAATGACGTACGCAGTGATTTTCGTTGTGTTTTTAATTGTGTGACATCCATATTTCTTTTAGGCTCAAAATAACCCAAACCACGCTCCACGTTCGGGAACTAGATGAATTATGAAGCTCAAACTCACCGCTACACTATTCTTTAAATCTTATTGCAGGGCTGACATCTACCCGATGTCTGATTTTGGTGTAATTAAGGTGACTGCCTACCTTGAAAATGTCGTTTTTCGTCTACATAAGTCAATTTTTTAAATTTCAAAATCTTATAGTATGAACATTTTTCTTTCCAAAACAGCTTTTTCTTTTCCTTTACGCGAAATAGAAATAAAGTTATAGTGATTTTAAAAAAAAACATCACACTCTATGCAAAAAGGCAGTAAGATAAAACTTTAAATGAGTTTTTCCCGAAATTATGTTTTCGAAAGAAACCCTTTACTAGATACATGATATCTACACGGTACTACACGGTATACATGATGACTACACGGTACCCTTTTTCAAAAAAATTTTTTGGAGATAGTTACAGTAAAAATAATTGATGTTTTATATTTAGATTATATTATTAAGCTGATTCTGTAAGCAAAAAGTCAGTTTGACCAGCCATTATTTTACAATTTTAAAAAATTAGGAATTTTTGAAGTTTTTTCAAACTCTTATAAAATACTCAATTTTTAAAATTTTTTAGTCATTTTAAGTTATTTATGATTCTTAGATTATTACAAACAATATTTAGTATGGATTTGAAAATCTATACCCTTGTTGATTTTTAATAATTATTTTTCTAGGAAAACCTGGAAAAAACACAAAATTTTTTAAAATATCAACTTTAGCATTTTTTAGAAAAATAGCTAGAGTTCTCTCAGCCCTAAATCCATACTAACTTTTATAGAACATACATTTGGAAATATATACAAAACAAATTCAAGGCTCTATCTTGAACAGGAAAATAGCCTTAGGGATTAGAAAACACTTATACCTTCAAAATTAAAAATCTGAGAAAAACGCATTTAAAGTTTGTAAAGTCATAAAACAAAAACTTATAATGCCCGTAAAACTCTAATCTTTTAATATGTTATTTTCCAATGTATGATCTACATTAAAACACTGTTTTTATTAAATATGACTGAAAATTATATTTTTAATTCAAACTATATTTTTGTATAATATTGATAGCATTTGTTAAGACGTCAGTTTATTCAGCTTTATCTTAACCTAATATTTCACAAAAGTTTTGAAACACGAAACATTTATGCACAAATTAATAATGATACTATCTTAAGCTAAAAATAGTCAGGTTTGCTCATAAAATTTAATTTTTTTCAGTTTTAAATTGGGGCAGTTTAGGAAGTTTCAGCTCTTGTCGTACGACTTTAAAATACTAAAATATAGTACTACAATATGTTTAGTATAATGTAGTTTGGTATACATCAAGGAAATATTCAGTTATATCTGCAGCATTTGAATTCAGAATACTTGTATTCGGAAGTGTAATTGCAGAATCAGCTGAGGACTAATTTTTAGATATATCATTTTCAGTAATATTCCATCTCTTCGAAATATTGTTTCTCACAGAAACCCAGAACGCATTTGCCATGGCATTTTCTCTACAGGAAAAAATTAATGATAAAGCTTTTAAGTTATATAAACTATTTTTAAAGCAAAAATTGGCCATGAAATTAATCTTTATTAATTAATTATGAGAACTCAAAAAACTCAAAACATAATCAAGCAGAAATTGTTTTAGTAATGAAAATTGGAATTAATAACCATTTCAAACTAAAAGCTCAAAAATATTTTTAATTAATTCAACTTAAGTGTGAAAAAATGCTTTAAAAGGAAACCGAAACCAAAACCATAGCTCATAAAACTTCAAATATCTTAAAAACTACTTTGCTAACAGATCTGAAATTTCGTGGCAAGCATCTCAATGATATGGGCCACCAAAACATGCAAAAGAAAAATTTTCGGTAAAAATGAAATTTTTAGGATACTGTGTAGCCTTAAGAACCAAACCAGATAACGTTTTGAAATTTTTTGGGAGTGTTAATAATACTATTTTTCATAAAGTGGATCATAAGTTTCGTTGTAGGTTAATAATTTTTACTTTTGGGTAATTTTTATAAAGAAAAAACTTTAAAAATATCAAAATTTTCATATTATTATGTATAATTGTCTGTAATTTTTTGTATTATAATATTTCTCTTAGATTTTGGTTCATTTTGAAGAGCACTATAACATGTATGTTGTGTATAAAGAAAATTGTGATAATTGTATTAGAAATTTTTATACAGTGTTACCCGTTTTAGTAAAAATTTGGTAAAATTTCCTTGAAAACAACCAATTTTTTCTAAAAGTACAATATTTATTTAAAATTTTTTATGTATTTACATTTTTTTTATTTTTCATCCTAAAAAGACTCCATTTGTCTCAAAAATTTGTTTTTATAAAAAAAATTGGGTCCGAAGGTAGGCAGTAACTGAGTCTATAAAATACTGAATAGACAAGGATGGGACACATAAAGCATTTAATCACCCACAAACGCAACGTTACATTGAGAAGTTTTTAGTACATCTAAAGAAAGAACACAACAGCAACACAATGACGTCATTAGCTTGACGTTGATTGGTTGGAGAGGGGATGCCATTCGCAACTCTGAGTTTTGGTGAAATTAGGTGTGGAGAATCATTTCATCCTACTTTAAGTTCTATGCCATACTTCATAAATAGTAGTGACTGAAGAGTGATGCTGGCCCAGTCTGTCATCAACGCAATATCAGATTTTTTCAATGGGTGAGAGGTCTGGAGAACCTGCTAACCAAGGACAATGGTCGAATATCTCTATGTCGAAAAATGTCAGGACACGGCAAGATACATGGGGGCTTCCATTACCTTATTGAAGGATGACGTGTCCAAGGTCTCAAAGATAAGACACAGCCACTGATATTAAAACTTGTGAAATGTAAAGCTGGCAGTTCAGATTACCGATGACGTGAACAGGAGGTGTTTGTTTTGAGTAATAATGGTTGCCTATACCATCACACTAAGTACAGGGTTCGTGTGACGATATGGAATGCAAGCAAGCCAGGATGTTCTTTTCGGTACCTCCAGAAATGAACAGGTCCATCATGATGCTGTATGCAGAGTCAAGACTCGTTTGACTCCTGTATTGTTGCACGCAGCACTGTCGCTGAGCGTCTTTATACGACAGTGTTAAGAGAAATTGTGAAGGTCTCTCGGGACCTCACTTTGAGAACTAGAATAATTGTGAGTCATAAAAGAACCAGTAGCCATTTTTATAAATAACTTTCTTTATTTGGTTATCTTTCCCAAATAGAATCAAAGAAACTTATTAACAAATACTTCTAATATTATGAGGTTTTAAAGATAATATCCTTTAAATTAACTTAATTAATTAACGATCCAATTAATTAATTTATTAAATAACGATCACGCAGAAATTACCACGATAAGAGATCCCAGAATTATATTTAATAATGTTCTTATTGAACATATAACTTTAATCTCACTCTTAAAACTTTAATGAGACTTTAAATATAAAATTATATTTACCGCTCGGAATCTCAATTCTTCATGAGATTAAATTATCTCCAACAATAATAATTCAATTCAAATTCACTATAACTTAATGTTTCAATATCTAGCTCCTACTACTCTAACTTTACTATTTCGTTTGACTTAAATACTGAATCTAATCTACATAACAAGGAATCCTGTCCGCTTTTTGGAGTTGATTGGAAATAGGTAGGGAATTAAATTTCCCTAAAAAGGTCGGTTCAGAAGGTTAGTGATAAAGTTCCGTATAGATTCGTCACAAAATAGCAACAATGGTCACTGTGAAGACAATATGCACTGCCTCAGATGTATTCGCACGGTCCATATGGATACTTGGTATGCTGCAAACAAGCCCAGTTCTTGACTCAAAGTCTGTGACGTGCCTGTACGATCCAGAAAGGACGATCTGACAACATATCTTTCGAGCATTAGTGGTCGGAGTCATTAAAATTCTACTCGGAGTTCAGTATGACCCGCTTGGATCCATCGGTTCTGTATTAAGTTGTTGGATTCCAACCAATGAGAGAAGAAATATTATGAAAAAACCCTGTTCTCTCAATAAAATATGATATTGCCGCTATTGAATCCTAACACGCGCTGGCAACCGTTTCTTCTTATACGAGGCACAACATAATCTTTTTATGACCAATCAACATTAAAATACGTTTTCCGAATGAGAAACTTGCTACATAACTTTTTTTTAATGTAGGATTTGAGATGTTGGCTTCCCTCTTTGCATATCGTTCGACTGCGCATAAATTATAATTATTTGCATATCCCATAATCCTCTTTTCATGCGAATTCAACTCTGAAATTTTCATATATCATGTCTTCTTCATGGAACTACAATTTTAGTGGCGAGTGGTGTATATATACTGCTCAAAATAATTAAAGGATATTGCGGTTTTAGGTGGATCTTGTGGCTGGGAAACTTTTTAGCTGATTGATACATGGTCGACAGACGTAGTAGGTTATATGAGAATAAATTACACATGTTTGGCAGAAAAATATGCATTTTATTGCGCATTTGTATACAAAAGGAAAAAAACACAATTTGTGAATATGAGAAAAAAAGAATAAGAAAATGTGTTTTCTTCAAAGGAAATCATTTTCAGTAGGCTGCATGGTTTCCATGGACGGCCAGCAAAGTTGAGCACCTTTGAGGCATGGAGTCAATGAGGCTATTAATCACGAGTTGGGGTATTCTGTCCCACTCTTCCAGAAGAGCTCTTTCCAGTTCTTGGAGAGTTTGTGGGGGGTGGTTGGTGGCCAGCAACTCGTATTCCTAGAGCGTCAAAAACGTGCTCTATCGGATCCATGTCTGGAGAACACGCTAATCATTCTATCCGTACGATTCCTTCTTCGAAAAAGAAATCCTCCACCAGGTTAGCACGATGTAGCCTGCAGTTATTGTCCATTAAAATGAAGTTATCTCCGATTGCTGCAGCGTAAGGGACTACAATAGGTCTGAAGATCTCATCCCTATATCGGCGAGCAGTCAGAGGTCCATCTCGAATGATGTAGAGGTATGTGCGCCCGTCAATGGAGATACCACCATACACCAACACTCCCCCACCGCCAAATCTGACACTTTCGTGCACGAACGCAGGATTATTCCTACTGCCACGGTCCCTCCAGATGAAAATACGCCTATTATCCGGATGAACAGAAAAATGGGACTCGTCAGAAAAAAGAACATTGCTCCATTCATTTCTCCTCCAGTTCACATGCTCTGTTGCCCCCTCCCTGCGATCGCGACGGTGCCTTGATGTTAGTCTAACACATACAATCGGTCGGCGAGCATGCAGACCTACACCATGGAGCCTGTTTCGGACAGTCTGAGTTGAAACCGTGGTGCCAGTAGCCTAGCGAAGGTGTTGTTGGAGAAGAGTAGCGTTCATATTTCGATGTCTCCGAGCCGTTAACACTAAATAGCGGTCTTCATTGGGCGTTGTTACCCGTCTACGACCTTGTCCAGGTCTTCGGCCTGCACTTCCAGTCTCCAAAAAACGGTTCCAGATCCTGGAAATCCCACTTTGTGACACTCCAATGGCTTGCGCTACTTCGGCTTGAGTTTGGCCCCCTTCTAACCTACCAACAACTCTCCAAGCTTCTGAATTGGTTAAATGACTTCGCTGAGACATCGTACTCATCGAAACAAAGCAGTCACTGAATGCCGATCATCCTTGTATTCATTTCAGTTGAAAGTCAAATTTCATTCGTTGCCGTTGAAGCGACGTTTTTGACGACGAACTCAAAATTAGCATACTCCCCAGTTTGAAAATCAGAAAAATTTGCATTTGTGATTCTCTTCTTCCATCTTCGGCAAAAAAAAATTTCGCTTATATCTTTATTTTATATAAAACTTACAATATCCTTTAATTGTTTTGAGCAGTGTATATACAATTATGTAATATTTTCTAACTGTAAACTCTTGAAAGATATGTTTCATTTTAGAAAACACCATGAAATGAAATAAAAGAGGGGGGGGGAATAAAAGTGTGGAAGGTATTAAAAATAAAATTACAAAGATTTTTTTTAAAAATATTTAACACCTTAAAGCTTAAACATATTCGTAACGAATTATCTATGACAACCGAGTAAGTTGCCTTTTTAAAAAGTGAGTAAACTTACTATTTTCTGAGTAACCGCAAAGCAGCATTTTACGCCAAATATGACAACCCAAATGAATGCTTTCATCCAATCAAAATTATGAAATAACTTTTCACTCATTCTGCCTTTAATTGTAACTTCAGTATCATCTAGGCAACAGAAGCACGTGTATATAAATATATTGCTGGGTTTTTTTTTTTTTTTTGTTGTATTTATATGTATAATAATATAAGATCCTCAACTTCTTAATTTAATTCTTTCTTGTGTAGGGAAATAGATTTATTCAAAATTTTACTTTTGACAGAATATTAGCATAATTATTCGAAAGTTTATGAAAAGTTTTTTTTTTTGGCTAAATTTAATACGCTTTCGAAAATTTTAAATATGAAACATGGATAATCTAAACATAAAAAGAAATGAAGCAGAATCTATTAGTACTAATCATCTGAAGGAGTCTAGTAATCGTAAATTTTATTCGTTGCCTGAAGAATACAATCAATCTGAACATTCTGATAGCCAAGTGACTCAGGAGAGTGCTACTCTTTTCAAAGAAATATATTTAAATATTTCAAGTCGAGGGGCTAAATTTTCTGGTCCATATGGTTGGAGATCTGGTATTGCTGTTTTCTTTTTTTTCAAATTATTATAAGAATTAGATTAAAATGAAAAGATTAAGTGAGCATTATGTAAAATGATTATGTAATATATATTTAAATTCGCTGGCCTATTTCATTGACAGCTTTAGACATTAAATCATTTCTCTATTTTAGTCGAAAGACACTTTTGGTATCTTCAATTTTAATAGCTCTACGTTGTATTTTTGTTTGGTTGTATGTATTAAGATAATCTGGAAGTTTTTTGAATTTTTACCATCCATTTTTATACATAATGTGACAGTACTGGTGAATAGCATTTTTTGTAAAGTTAAGTAGTAAATGTGTACTTAAATCTTAAGCACTGGTGTAGCTAGTTCTGAGTAGGCCCTGTATCAAAATTCTTTCGGGGCCCTTGTTAATGGGACTACAATTACACATGTTGGGCCCTTGTATCATGCGTGCCCCGTATCATTGATATGGCGGCAGCTATGCCCCTGATCTTAAAGGGTTATATTTATTGTATCGTTTTAATAGGTAAACATAATACACTATTATAATGGCGGATTTTTTGGCAGTAGTTATAAACTCATTTCTTATGTTAGAAATGTACTCAGTTTATAAATTTATTTTATTTCTGTGATTTCTTTTTTTAATATTGTAAAGCAGTGTTATGTAATGTTTTTTTGACTTAAACATGCTGACTTTTTTCAGTACTGTAAATTTGCAGTTAAGCAGTAACTGGCTTAGAATGTTGCCCAAGCATGATAAATCACTGATGCATTTTATTTTGATGCAATATTTACTTCATTTTTATTTGTTTTTGTAACTGGAAATCTGAGATGCAGTTGTTTATTATTTTCTAACCATGTGTAAACTTAAAATAAATTTAAATCCTGGAGTGTAATAATTGTCCCATTGTTTTAAATCAAGATATGAGCTAATATGGCTGATGTATAAAAACCTGTTTAAAAATGGTCTGTAGATAATGTTCTTCTCACTGAACATCATACATTTAGATGTACATTCACATTTAAAGAATTTAGTAAGTTCTGTAAAGAATTTTATAGGGCTGAGTTTGTAAATCAATCACTGCAGATTTCATGCATCTTCACATTTTCAGTATAGATATACTTCTTATTCTTTAACTTTGAACTTCAGTCAGTTTCAACTGCATATACTCATATTTTTTTTTCCTTATAGAATGCTCATTAATTTTTTGTATAAAATAATACATTTGATTTTCACTGATAATAGAAGTATTAAAATTTTTATGAGTCTGTGTTTTAGTGTAATTTCTACCATATCTATTTTTTTGCTTTGATGATTTTTTTTTGTTTTTAGTAATTAGTTTTTAAAACTAGCTGCTGTGAAATTAGTTGAAATTTTTATTTGACTTGCAAATGTTTATTTGTTTATATTATGATAAAAAAATTTTACTAAGCAAGTTTAGATAATTGCTAAAGCAATCATCTAAACTTGCTTAGTAAGAAATCATCATCTAATCATTTCAGTTAGTCAAAATTAGAGATGGTTCCAAACAAGCTTCTTTTGAATCTGTTCATTTAAATTAGTACCCTCATCACTGCTGTGCCTAGAGCCTAATTTCCTCTCACTAATGAGGCCAATCTCTGTTCTTTTACTTATTCTGTTTATTCTTATTTCTTTAGTATGTGTGTCCCTCCTCTTTCTGTTTAGTTTTATTTTTTCATTGCTTTCTTTTTTCCACCTTTCTGTTAATTTACATGTATAGTGATTCTCTTTACATATTTACTTTTTGTTCACTGTTTTTCAAATGCTTAACAAGGACCCTTCATTGAAATTACGTAGTAATTTCTTATTTTAGGTTATGTGATCATATTGTGGTTATACAAGCAATATTTGAGGTGAATTATATATGTGCAGCAAGAATTAATTGTATTTGTTGCTAAAATAAATAACACAAAAATTTATGATTATTTCTTTGTTGTAACATCCAAAAATAGTAATTTTAGAGATTAAATAAAATTAAAATCACTTTCAGAATTTGCAAAATTATTTGAAAAATAGTTGCAAACTTTGTAAGGAAAAAAATTGGTAAAATGTTTTATATAAATAGCAAAGAAATTTAATTGAAAAAAGAGGAAAAAAGTAATATTGTCATAAATAGAGCATTTAGCACTCTTCCCTGCCTCCCCCTCATGTCATGATTTATGTATTTTAAATAAGAGATTTTAAAACATTTTGTTTTCATTGAGAAATTCATTTAAAATTATTTTCCTCATTCCTTTCCTGTATTAGTAAAATTAATATCTGTATATTTTCTTTTTAGTTATTTATTGTGACTATGCTGCATCAGGACAATCATTGAATTTTATTGAAGATTACATTAGAGACAAAGTTCTTCCCTTTTATGGTAACACACATACTACCATTACAGCAACATCTCTTCAGAGTACATACTTCCGACATGAAGCAAAGTTAGTATGATTTCATAAGAAATTGAGCTGAATTTGAATAAAGCTACCTTGTTAATGAATTTATATATATATATAACCATTAAGTCTTAATATTTCAGAAATTCCCAAACATAAAAAAAATATATTATGTTTGAAAATGCTCACATTCCATAAAATACACTGCTGGACAATTGCTAAGGACGGATCACAAATTGCTATGTAGCATAACATTAAGCGAGACATGAGGCCTAGTAGGATAAAATATAGTTGCCACACTGTTCAGACATTAGAATAAAGAATATTTATTGTTCTGGAAAGTACAAAGGCTGTGAAACATCTGAAAGAAAAAAAAATGTTCATTTCATCTGCGTACGGAGAAATGGAACAATGCATCTAAAATTCAGCAGGCACCTTAAAGAAAGGTATCAGTACAGGATATGTCCACCGTGGAGTGTGATGCAACATTCCACACGTCATACCATACTTTGCACAACATTATCCATCAGCTGTTGAGGCAATTTATCCCATTCCTCTGTGAGTGCAAGGATAAGGGTGTTCTTGTTTGTCGGAGGATAGTTTAGACCAGCAACTTGCCTCCCCAAAGCATCCCACACATTTTCAATGGGGTTTAGATCTGGAGAACGCGCTGGCCATACGAGACATTGAATACCCTCGCTGTCTAGACAATCCTGAACAGCGAGTGTTCGATGAAATGTTGCGTTGTCGTCCATAAAAACAAATTTATCACCGACAGCACCACGGAAAAGACAAACATGAGGAAGTAGAACTTCATCAATGTATCGTTGGCCCGTCATAGTCCCATTCGCAACCACATGTAGGCGCGTGCGGCCATTGATCATGATGCCGGCCCACACCATGATACTGCATGTTGGATATCGGTCCTTTTCCTGGATATTTTCTGGACGATAAGCAGTACCACTCTCGCGCCAGATCAGTTGGCGTCTTCAATCCGATGACAGACTGAACCTACTCTCATCTGAGAATAGTACGCATGCCCAGTCCTGTTCAGTCCAATTGTGATGCTCACGACACCATTGCAAACGGACAGTACGGTGCTGTCTGGTCAATGGGACACACACAATAGGTCTGCGTGCGTATAGTACTCCTCCCCTCAAACGTCTGGCAACAGTTTTTCGGGAGATCTGCTTTCCTGAGGCAGCAAGAAATTGATTTGCCACCTGCTGAGCTGTGGTGCGCCTGTTCCTTTTTGCTGATAGGACGATATATCTGTCTTCTGCAGGCGTCGTAATTCTAACACGACCTTCCCAGTGCCGTCTACTACACATTCCAGTAGTTTTAAATGACTTCCACAGCCGTGAAACAACGCTGTGAGCGATGTCGAACTCCCTGGCAATATCTGTTATTTTTCGCCCATCTTCGATCTTTCCAATAATTCGGCCACGCATAAAATCATCTATGTGATGTCGGGAAGACATGCCAAAAATTTTAAGTTCGTCTATTAAATCGTTCTTGTAAAACTTTGACTTGAAACAACAACTGTCCACACACGTCAAAACCTTTAAAGCTCTTATGAACGCTATCACGTGATGAACAGACGTGGAAAATAAATTTGCATACTCATACTTCTTCTTACTAATATCCCGCACTTATTCTAATTTTCCACATTTTGCTTCCTTTCATTTTGTGGTTGCTATGGATGATAGTGTTATCCGTCCTTAGCAATTGTCCAGCAGTGTAGAAGAGATTTATCACTATAGTAATATGGTTTATTTAAATATTTCATTTATGGTTTTCTAATTTTGGATTATGTATGCAAAGTACTTTTGGTTTATTAATTCAAATTAATAATTTCTTAAAGCATAATAGTAAATCGATATATTGATAATTATATGCACATGCATGATATGTACATTGATCTGTCATCACCTGCAGAAGAGTTTGGAATGTCTTACAAACATCCAGCTTGCACATATGTGCCCGATTTGTGGATTAGCAGGAGAAAATGTACAAGCAGTAAAAAGATTGTATCGCAAAAGGTACCAAATGAGAGATTCACCACATACTTCTGTATGTGTATATGCCTTTAAATTTACCTTAGTGTGTATAAGTTTTATAAATTAAGATACAAAAGTAGAGTATTCTCTGAGTAATTTTCTTATCAAAATAATTTTATTGTCAAATTTTCTTAGCATTACTTTAAAAATAGTTCTACATCACATTGTTTTATAAAATTTATAATGTTTATACTTTATTTTACATTTTGCTGTTATCAAAGTTTGGTATATATATATATATATATATATATATACAATACTGGCCTTTAAAACTATTACACCAGGAAGAAATGCAAATAACAATGATATTCACTGGATAGATATATATTCGAAATAACTAATGATATTAAATTTTCAAAAAATTTAAAGCATAGATCATGAAAAATTAGTGCCCCAGGCACCTTAGGAAGCTATAACAACTTTTATATGCCTGGGCATTAAAAATGGAGGGCATGTACAGATACAATTACCCATGCAGCTTCAACATTATGTCACAGTTCATCAACTGTAGTGTATGGTGATAGCCAGTTCTTCGACAACCATTACCTACACAACCATTACCTACCTGTTAGTGAGAGTTTTGGAGAATGTGTTGGCCATGGCAGCAGATGAATCTTTCTTTGTATCAAGGAAGGTCCATGTGATACTGGGAACAAATGGTCGTACTCTGTCCTGCTGAAATGTAGCATTTTGCAGGGTTCAAAGAAATGGTAGAGCCACAGGCCTTAACTCACCTGAAATGTAACAGCCATTGTTCAAAGTGCCGTCTGTGCAAAGAAGAGGTGACCAAGACAGGTATCCAGAGGTAACCCATACAATCACTCCAGGCAATGGGCTAGTATAATGATATTGAATGCATGTTGGCAATATGCCTTCCCCACCATGCTACGAAATGCAGATGCAACCATCAGGATGCTGTAAACAGAATTTGAATTCTTCAAAAAGTGCAACATCATTGCATTGCTATTTTCAGGCTCGTCGTTGATCTTACCATTGAAAGTGCTTCTGTCTGATGTGTTGTCAAGGGTATCCAGAGCTATGGTTTCCTAGCTAAAAATTCATGCTGCTGCAAATATCGTCAAACTGTTCATGCAAGCACTTATTGTCTTACAAACGATCCAATTTCTTGACCCAGGGCTTATGATGGGACTGTATGATCTATTAAGGCCATGCGCATAACATCTGTTTTCTCAGTTGTTAGTGATAACGAGCCGTTGAGATCCAGCACAGTGTACCATCTGACAATCCTGAACCCATCAATTCCATATTCTGCTGACAGTCATGGGATCTCAATTGACACAAACACCAATACTGCGATATGAGAAACCCATTCCCGTAAGCTCCAATTCGATCCCCATCAAAGTCAAAGATGTGCTGGTAAGGATTTCTCCTTTTTACATGAGGTGACAATACTCAAATGCAATTTGTGTATGAGAATTGCTGTACAATTTCTTCATTTAAACACATTTGTGTCACCACATGTGCCTGCTTTGCATTAATACACTGAAACGCTAATAATTTTACTGTTAATTCATCTTCCTGTTGTGTAAATTTCAAGCGTGTAATGAGCATATCACCTTCTGTGTAACATTTTTAAAATGGCATGTAGTTTATATTCACAGCAAAAGATTCTGGCTTTAAAAAATTAATCATCCCCCCACTTCAACATAAACTACTGATACTGCTAATTTTGTTATTGAATGAAATTATCTATTTTAGGGATATAATAAGAAAAGCTGTAAATGCCAGTGAACATGATGCTGTTATTTTTTCTGGAACTGGTTGCACTAGTGCTGTTAGTAAACTGATTCATGCCTTAAATTTAAAGAAGTCTGTGGTGAGTATTTTAGTACTTCTAATCTATCATTTTACCAAGTTAAATAATTTTCAGTATTAATATTTAGACACATCTTATATTTGCACTGAATCAGTTAAATTCTTTAGAATGTTAAAAACTAATTCATTGTACCTTATATAAGAAACCAGTTTTTTTTAAAAAAATTTAAGTTATATACAAAATTAAGCATAAATTATGTATAGTATTTTTGTTGTTTCTTTTTGTGTTCTCACTCTAAATTAAACAAAACAAATATCAAACTTTTTTCTGAATAAATTCAAAATGTGAATTTTAATTAAGTTTAATTTTTATTTCATAAAGAATTTCTTTACTTACTGTAATTTTTAATAGCTTATTTTAAATATTAACTTTTCTGTGTTTCGAGAATCTACAATTTTATCTTTAAAATTAGATGTTTATTTTTAGTATTTTTCACTTAGAATATATGGGTTATATCTAAAAATATGATTATTTTTTTGAGAATTATTTTAAAATTGCTTTTGATTTGACATGCCTTTCCATTTAGACCATCAAGTTTTATTATCTATTATATTATCAAATTTTAAAAGAAAATTAAATTTTTTTGAACAGGTAGTCTTTGTCAGCCCTTTTGAACATCATTCAAATTTGTTACCATGGCGAGAAATAAATGCTAAGGTAAAAAAATTAAAGATATTTTTCTAAAATAGAAAATAAAAGGAAAAAGATCTCTCTGTATAATTACTTCTAAAAACTGCTTTTTAAAATTTTTTTTTTGAAAAAAGTGTTGTAAATTTTAACATAATATTTTACATAAGAACTTTGAACAATATCATGAAAAAACTAGACTATACACAATTGTTAAAAGAATAAAGGTATATTTGATAACTTTTGCAATCTCACCACAGCTGGATGAAATTTATACCACTATCAATCATTTAAAGGGAGCTAAATTTTGATGTTAATGGATTCATTAAATAATTTGCATCATTAAAATCTCCTAAAGAAAACTTCTGTTACTGAATTCAATATTTTTTCAGAATTATGTATATTATTATCACTTTGGTAATCCTATAGGACTTAAAACCTATCTCAAGGGTTAGAAATTTTGTTTTCTGAAAATTTTCAAACTGTTGAAAGAAAATAAATTTTTTTTAATGAGAATAATCAAAAATAACCATTATAAGCCAGCAATCGACCGTGGTTAGTTTTATTCACTGGATCATATTCGTTATCCTCTGTACAATTTTGGTTTTTTTTTTTTTTTTTTTTTTTTTTTTTAGTCTCTGTACAGAGCTACTGTTATACTTCTAATCTATTGTTTTTATCATCATTGCTGATTTTTCAAAGGCAAAAGTCTACATCAGTAATGGACATGCATTTAAGGAGTGGACTAAAAAAGAAAATTTTTGGAGGGCAATAATATTAATTATAAAATGCAATGAAAATTTTAAAAAATTTATGTATTCCAAATGAATATTAATATGAGGAATAAAGCTGTGACTGTATTTCTGTTAAATACCTGACTTTCTGATGAAGGAGTAAATTGCAATTTTGAAGCATTGCAAAATAACTGTTGGATGTGATTGTCAGAATTTAATTCAGTTACTTCAAGTTACAAATTTGAATTGTATTAAAATTTTTATGGAAATATCCGCATTTACTATTTGTACTATTATTTCTATATTCTTATTTTAAAATCTGTTGCAGACCATAACTAGCCCATCATTGGTTTATGATATAGGGTCAATCGAAAATGAAATTAATCTAATAGCACCACTTAGAGATTAAGGAATACTTTTAAATCGATTTAAGTGTGATAAGAAAGGCCAATGGTTGCTGTCAAGAAATGTTAGGTATTTATTTATAAATTACAATTTAATTAAACAGGTGCCAAAAGTTCATATATCCAAATATATAGCAATCCCAGATAACAATAGCATTGCATGAAAATATATACATGAGCTGTGTATTCTCAAGATTTTCATTTGTACTCAAATTATTCATGGGAAAAGTTTTCTGACATGACTATGGTCGTACGACAGGAAATAGCAGATTTTGAAAGCGGGATGCTAAAGAGCTAGATGCATAGAGCATTCCATTTCAGAAATTGTTAGGGAATTCTTTGATCCATAGGATCAAGATTAGGCTAAGAATATTAAATTTTAAGCATTATTTCCCATCATGGACCAGTGGCCGCAATAGCTTAGTGGTCAAGGTAATGGACTCGTGCCTGGCGTGTCCTGAATTCATGCCTTGTACTGCTGAAGACTCACTGTGTGGGGAAGCGATGCATATGTAATCTGTCAAGAGCTCAAACATCCTTCCATTAGTGTGGTATGCAAATTAGGAGAGGGGGTGCCAGCTCAAGTGTCATCTTTATCACTTAATGTTCACTCACCCCATCATAGACCAAACAGGAGCTGACCGCGTTTACTCAATCACCAAAATTCGATGACTTCTGCTTAGAGTCATGTTATCAGTCAAGTGTGAGCTACAATCAATGTAGAATGTACAACAAATGTGTTTGTGGGACCAATGCAGCGACTGCATATTGATGGAATATGACAGCGGAAGAGCAATTCGGGTGATTTTCTTATACATGCATTCGGCTACAATGTAAACATAACAGTTGGACTTAAGGTGACTGGAAAAATGTTGCACATTGAAATTAGTCATAATTTCAGTTGACAGGAGCTAATTCTGAAATTCGAGTTTAGCGCAAACTCCATGGGATAGACCATAAACCCATTTTATCAACAAGGTATTGTGCAAGCTGTGGCGACTCTATGAAAGTGTGGGCTGTTTTTACATGGCATGGATTGGGGTCCTTTGGACAAACTAAACCAATCATTGACTGGAAATAGTTATGTTCCACTATTTCATATACCCAAACAGTAATGGGAAATTTTGTAGTATAATAAAACGCCCCCTGCACTGGACCAAAACCTTTCAGGATTGTTTTGAGGAACAGTTCCAACTTATGTTTAAGAACCTAGATCGCTAGGCATGAATCATCGATCATATATGAGACATTATAGAAATATCTGTTCATGCACAAAATTTTGTATCTTTGCAATAATGGACCACTGTAAAGGCAATATGGTTGAATATTTCTTCAGGGGATTTCCAATTACTTGTTGAGTCTCTGCACTTCACCTAACAAAAGGTCTTGCGTGATTTTAGAAAGTATTCTATGACTTTTCTCTCTCTCTGGCACTTCATTTTATATCTGTTGATTCTGCCTAATATGTTTTCCACTGTTAAAAGATGTTCCAGTATGCATATCGAATAATCAAGAAGTAGTTCTTGAAACAAGTTTTTCTGGTAGAAATCCAAGGCGGGAATTTCTAGGTGATACCCACAAGTAGTGGACATTTTGGCGAAATGATCTGCGATATCATTTTACGTATTATGATGGGCCTTGAGGCAATAAATACATATAAAATTACTGGATTTAGATGTGTTTTTAATGTTATTCAAGTAATGTGATTTATTCATTGTATTTATTTGTCAGTAGTTCTGTAGAAGGAATGCTATTTGAGTACAGATAAATTTTTTAATATCATTAATTGCTCATTTGATAAGATAACCATTATTAGGAATCCATGGATAAAGCACTTCTTTAATTATTTAATTTAATTATTAGAGAACACAAATTTTAAGGCATCTGTAAAATATACTGTAAATCCAATATCGTTTTTAATCTTGGATAAATCAGTCTACACTTCCAACTCAGAAGCCCTCTCTATTACTTTGGGATAACATCTGATTTTGCCAACTCAGAAGCGCTCTCAATTACATTGGGATAACATCTGATTTTGGGTTCCAATTAGTTGAACCATATGTTCATTTAGTTTATCAAATATGATTATGTTTAGGTAGTTAACGAAGTTCATTCCAATTTTGAAATTTTATGTGCAGTTTCTTTATTGTTAATGAATTAGAGAACTACCCAAAATTATATTTAATGCATTTGTTGGTACAGTTTTATGGATTTTGTAATATAAGTTATAGTGCAATATAATATGTGTGTATAATATAAGTTTTGTTTTATATAGTTTTTAGTAATACAATTTTTGAATTGTATTTTGTTTACTTGATTCAAAGGTTCCTTCTCCAAACTCCAGAAGATGTTATATTTTTCATATATAATTTATTTATATCAATTTTTTTTTTTTTTTTTTTTTTTTTTTTGTAAAAATGTATAAATATATTTGTAAGATAAATACATTTGATATTTGTAAGAAATACGGTCCAATTTTACGAAATGAAATAAAGTAAGCCAAATTAATTTATTGAGTAGATTTAAAAGAATTTGAGACTTAAGAAATATAGTGAGTTATTCTAAATCAGGGGTGTCAAACTCAAAGATTAACTTGGGTCAAACAAACAATGTTTAACTTAGGTGGGCTGCAAAAAAACAAAAATATTCCTGGAAACGTAGATTTATTTTGAATAATAAATTATAAAATCAAATAAAAAAAAATTTAATGTTTACATCTTGACATTGACATCATTTCTCTGCTACTATTTTTCCTATTTTGGGGGAAACTTTGTTCACAGGGTTTGCTTTCGAAACTGACCCAAGGTGAGTGTCATCAATACTCTTTCTAACAGGAGACTTATTTCCTTTCATAACTGAAAATTACTGCTTGCACTGATGAGTTCATCCAAACATGGTAATAATTTCATTAGCGAATATTCGAACAACTTCAAACCTGGCTGGTAAATATTTGTGAAATTTAGACACCCACTAAAATGAATTTTGCTTTCAAATTTAAGTCGCACTGAATCTCAATCACCTATATTTGCATATGGCTGGGTACAGAGTCTATATTTATTGAGAAAATTGAAGAAAACAATCAAAATGTGTCACCCAAAGAATTAAAATCTTTAAGTCTTGTATCAATTTCAGTTCTTAGATTTGAAATTTTTTTCTGCGTATTTTTGATATGATGCAGTATGAAAACCTGATTTGTTCATGTTGCACATTAGGAAGTGCTTTAAATCTTCATTTTTCAGCTGTTTTTCCCAACGAACTAACTTACATTTGAATGCTTTCATTATGTCAAACCTGTTCATAATGATCTGATCTTTTCCTTGCTATGATAAATTTAAATCAGTTAAGTATTTGACTATATCAACCATGATAGATAAATCTTGCAACCATATTGGATAGGAAAATAAATTTTTGTCTTGGTTTTTAGCTTTTAAAAACTGAGGTACTTTTTTTCAATTCCCAGAATTGTTTGAGAATCTCAGAGCAAGATAGCCAACTGCATTTGGAGCAATTGCACAAGTCAATAAGCATAATATGTTTTAAGCAATAATCCTGTATAGCCTATGTGTCTCGTTGTTCATGAACAAAATATTTTCTATTACGTGCACCAATCCATACTGGAGTTGGAGAACTGAGACTCATATTATTGGACACTGATTCTATAAAATTTATGCAAATCAGTTGGTTTTTTACATCTAAATATTGTTAATTATTTAACAGTTGAACATTTAATCACTTATCCTTAACCCTCTGGGTGGTTAGCTTCCTCCTGAAAAGTTATTCTGAAAGCGTTTACTGTTATTATGACGTTCGCTTTAAAAATGCAACAGTCTTCTTTCCTTTCCCCCTTTTAAAACTTGGGAGGTCGAACGGGGACAATTTTATGACTCAGTTCGGTCCCTTTGTCAAGTAAGAACCAAGAGATCAATCGTTTACAGCTAGCTGTTAAGTTGCCTTGGGCAATCTTGTATGAAAGCTGTAGTGCAACTGGGTCGTTTCCCCTATATGTTCAGTCACAGTAAAATTAAAACAAAATGAAGGGTAAAAAAAAAAGGAAAAAATGAAATGAATAGTGTGTTAGAAGTTGAAAAATAATTATATTTTCTTCAAACAAAATTTATTTTTCTGTCATTTTTTTAAAAATTAAATATATATATATATATTGGTATTGCGATTTGAACCAGAAAAAAGCATCCTGTATTCATTTTTGAATATGAGAGTAAGAAAACGCGCTCACTTTCCTGTTTTTTAAAAAAGTAATGAGGTAAAAAGAGCAAAGGCCCTATCTCTTTTTTTAAACAATAAGACAATAAATGGTGCATACGGTGATATACATATGATGATTATATTTATGAAATAAAACCGGTCTTTCTCTATTCAATTATATTTTTAATTTAAAATAACATAAAAAAAGGAATTCAAATGCTTTTAATTTATTTTAATTAAAATCATACAAATGATATTTTTATGTTAACTGAATATTTTTTGGAAAAAATCTAAATTTTCATTCCTAGTGTTCTCCTTTTCGAATTTCCTGTATAAAATAAAAATTTCTTTTCTGCATCAGCATTTGTGATGGACATAAAACACACATTCAGTCAATAATTTTTAATTTTAATGGGGGATATACTTCAAATGCGCATGACAGTACTTCTAACCATTTTCTACTCAAGTTTAATTTCTTATCTTTCTGTTTTTTTTATTACAAGGAAAAATGTCACACATCGATAACTACATTTTCACACAATTCAGTCATTACAAATTCTATTGTGAGCAAAGTTCTCCCTAATTAATCTTGTCTTTCAAAACAGTACACTTAAAACAATTTTGTTCAGTGAAGTTAACCGACAGTTCCACAATGTATCCATACCAAATTTTAAAAACAATTTTAACATTTTGAAATGTATCCTGTATTAAATTTTTTGAGTATACACAAACATTTCCTGCTGTGTATGGAAGACATAGTATGAGATGTGGTGTGTGGTTTTGAAAGAATGTTTTCGTACGTGTAGACTATTTTTGAAAATTTAAATATCACTAAAGCTGATCATATAACTGCAAATGAGCCTTATTTTAATGTGTGCTGGTATCAAAATAAAACACTTTACAATATTAAACAGCCTATGAGTTTTTATTCAATATCAAACTATTTGCAAAATGGCTTACAACTTCTATTCAAATTGTAAAGAAACTGAAATATATATATAAATATATCTTACTGCAGTCAAAAATATTCATAATATGTAAATATACTATTCCACCACTTATTTCAGTACATTTTAAAAACTGTAGCTGAATGCAATTTTTCATATTTATAAACGAGGCATAAAAGCTCACACAGTCGTAGAAATGTTTTTATCATTTTTAAATATACTACTATAAAACGTATATGGATTGTAAGATCTGTTCTAAAATCCTAAAAGCCTCTAGAGGAGCAAAAAACATGTAATTTTGGATTGATCAAAATTTTAATATAATACGCAAATATACATGTTATTAAGCAAATACATTTGAAAAATCAAACTTCCTTCTGAAATAAATGTAATTGAAAGAAAAATGTTTAATTGCAAATGAGTGGAAATACATGTTTATCTAAGGGGTATCCCCAAAGTGAGGCAGTCCTCAAACTTAAAACTCAAACTCATTTGCACAACAATCCATGAGGGCCAGGAACTACTATGTCCACTCCAATATACATGACCATTGGGCGCTGAGGTGTATGAACAGATGTCCCGATTTGGTGGTCTGTCTGAAGAGAGACCTTCAGTGTTTAAGACCCCAAGCAAGCTTGGTACTCATTTATCGTCCCAATGTAGCGGGGATGAAAGGCAGAGTCGACCTTGTCTAGCCCGTTAATAGAACCCCAGACCTGTGGTGTGGAAGCACGATACACTACCACTCTACCCTATTCGGTGAAAAATAAATCTTAATGTTGGAATCTTATATAATTCCCTAATGAATGAGGGAGTCCAAACTTTTTTTTTTCCATGTAAACTGTTTAGACGGAAATGGTTAATTATGAACATTTCACAAGTTGCATAAATTAAAATTAACCGTTATAGTTTACATAAATTTTTAACAGTGCAAAAGGTTTATTTTGTCTGCACGAATTAATTTTAAAAAGAATACGGTTACGAAAAAGTAGTACAAATCTATCTAAAGTAGGGTTCTTTACCTTGGATATTGTCAAACACAACAATGTATTGAAAGCCAATTCCACAATTCGTTGTTATAAAAATGTATGGAAAATTACAAGACTTATTTTTGCATTTGTAATTTATATATATATTTTTTTCCTGAGAACTTTAAAAGCTAGAGCGGCATCCATCAAAACCGCGGTTCCCTCTGTTTTTCCAGATTGCCCCTGACTAAGCCGGCTCTGCCATAGTAAGTGAAAATGCCGCATTTTGTTTGTCAAGATCATTTTATAGCAGACTGCATTTTTCATGTATTTTAGATGATCGTTTTATATTTTCTACATCAATATCTTAATGTCTGAATTAAAAATTTACATAAAATTCTTGACATTCGCATCAATGACCATTATAATTTTTATTAGTATATAAATGTGTCATCAAACGATTACATGACTATTATTAACATATTATTTTAACCATTTAATTAATATTAAGTATAACATAATGCACACAAATTTTCTGAACTTTAAAATAAATATTTCGAAAACTACTTCAGATATACTCAAAAATTTTCATTCCTACGCTTTAGCTTCTCAGTTTTGCTTCTATGTAAAACTTTATTGTATATTCATCAATTTTTTAGTATACTTTTTGCTCTTAGCATGCAGTTTTCAACTGAATTGTATGAAATCTTCGAAATATATTAAAAAATACCAAAGAAGCTATATAATAAAATTTGAAATTTATATTATACTCAAAGAGTTGCTTGAACTTATGGTAAATAATTTTTAACTGCGTGATACATTTTTTTTCGAAATTTCAAATGGAATTTCTAACATAAAATTTCTAGCTTTATACGGTCGAGATTTAAAAAAATATCCAGATTTTAATTATTTATTCAGTTAGCCTTTAAAAAAAAGATAAATGTTGAGGTATTTTGCATAAATAGATATTTTTGAAGAATAATTCGAATGTTTTTGAATAGCTCGAATTTAAAATTGATTTTTATGTTTATTTATATGCATAAATGTCTACTGTAAATGTTTCCGTATATTTTTGATTACCATTTATTCAAACATTCAAGTTATAAAAAAAAATGTGGGAAAATCTTCATTCATGTTGTCTTAGATGTAAACTGAAGTTCAAGCACTTAAAATTCAAATATAATTTGGTGTATTTTAACAATACATAACTAGGCACTGTACGCAAACTTCCCTGACCACTTGGGCTTTGAAATCTAAAAAAAAAACAACTAATAGATCGTAATTAGTTTTTTTTTCGTTATTATTTTTATCAAAGTGTAAGAAAATGTTTCAAATTATTTGATGAAGTTTAAATTTATTCATTTTTAGTGGTTGGAAAGTTGAAAAGGTTTCAAATTTTAAAGTGTTTGGTGTTTTATTAATTTTTTTTGGCATCTTATAATGAAATAATCATGTTTCAAAAACTGAAAGCATTGATTAAGATAAGAAAAATGAAGCGAAAGAATATATATTTAAAAAAAGATAATTGTCTAACTATATAAAATAGCAGATTGCCCTGACATGCCCCAACTTGTTACAGTTTCAAATTAATATGAAACCAAAAGGGAATTGTAACATATATATTTTACTTTTCCGTTGGGACTTTTCAAAACTTTTAAAATACAAGCTAACAAACAAACATTTCCTGGGGTCTAAAGAAATTTTCCCTTGATTTTTTTATGATTGCTCCAGGGTCAAAACACGAGGTTCCCTGCGAGCCATAAAACTTCGTATCAGTGTCCTGCTGTGTTGCTTCCACCGTCCCTAATTATATTTCAAGATGTTAAACCTTTAAAAGGGGGAAAGGATTTCAGAAAAGTTCGGCTCAGCCCCGCTTTTGAAAATGTTACTTGAAGGCAAAAATACCTGTGCAGTGTATTTTCGAAGCATCTAAACAATGACGGAATTTTCCGTGCTAACCGCTTGGAGGTTTAAAGCATTTTGTTTGCATGTTTTTAAATTAGTTCAACTTTTTTTGTGTACTAAACAATCTGTTGCCTAACTTTTAGATATATTTTAGATATCATTTATGCTTGTGTACTGTATTTACCTAATTGTGGTATATTCAGAATAAAAGAACACATTTTATTTAATACCAAAAAAAGGGAATATAATTAAAAAAACATTTAGTTAATTCTACCTCTCATATTTTTGTTTGCCTCGATTTGTTTATTATTGTGTGCCGATGTATTGGACAGGCCGAAAAATGTTCATTGTGGGCCACTTGTTTGACACCCTTGTTCTAAATTATTCGCTTCACTGTTTTTCACACTTTCTTAATTTGGAAAAATTGAATTTTATGTGTTCTATTATTAAGTAAGATCATCTGTTTAAATTCTAACACTTTTTCAATTATTTTCACAAGCATAATTATGTAGTAGATGGTCTAAATAACATGTTACAAATTTAATTTGAACCTGAAGATTAACCCTAGATATGCATTAAAAACACTGTTTAGGGATTAATTATGCTTAAATTGTACTAAATTATTCTATTTATTTAAAAAATTAGTCAGCGAGATATTTAACATTTTTTTTAATATTAGTATATAATCTTTTAAAAAAGTTTTTCTCAAATTAGAAATATTTTAATGTTTTTTTTTTGTATCTAAAGTATTTTTGAAAATTTTTACTTTTGTTAATTTATTGATGAAAACAGATAACCTCATATCATTATGCTTTCATTTTTTAATGTTTTAAAATAATTGTATTGATAAAGTTAGCCATTGTGTGTAAGCCTGTATACATTTTTTTTGATGGGTCAATTCATTTTTACTGTTTCCTTTTTAAATATTTTTAAAACTCTTTATTGTAATTAAATGAACGAGTTTTTATTATGAGAAATACAAATGTTGAAAAAATTTTTAAGCTGCATTTCCTTTTTTTTTTCTTAGTTAAATTTAATACATATTTTCATTAATATTACTTTTTCGATTTCTTCTGTATTTTTAGAATTGAAAAATAATTCTCTATTTATTGGTGTAAATACTTGTGTGTTAAATCATTAAATGTTTTAAACATGCTTTTAATATTTTTAATTTGTAAGGACTTGTTATGAACGGAATATTTAATTTAAAATGTTGAATAAGAATATTTAAAAAGTCAACCAAATTCAGTTCCAGATAATTTTATTTATTGTTTGAATTCTTTATGTTTCTGTTTCCTCTCTTTCCTCCATTTTATTGAGAGGTACATGGTGCTATTAATCTGAGCAATACTACATCCACGCTTGTAAAAATTGCAACATCATTAAAGAATTATGCAAATCATTAGAATTACAAGGTGATTATGCATGCATGGAACGAGAATCAGCTTCTTATAGCCGCTTGTTTCATGTTTTTACTGTTCATTAAGGACTGTAAAAAGGCATTGAAACCTGCTTATCGTACTATGTCTGCAGTAAACGTTTAATTTATGGTTGACATGCTCGGGAAAAGCAAAGGGCGCCATACAAATAACTAACAAAGTTTGTACAAGATCACTTTGTTGGTAGGATAGATTTTCCTATCAAGAAACCACGGCCTGCACGTCGTGTAATGCCACAGCACTGATGCTTATTTGGAAGAAATGGGCAGAGGAGAACCAAACAAGGCGAAAACCTGGTAGTGTGGCACGCAATAACACTACAGCATAGGATGACAGGCATCTAATCCCCAAGACTGTGACGGGCCGTACAGCCTCCTCTGGTGTGTGTTATCACAACATTGGAGTATGACCACATTATCAGTTTGCTACTGTCTGTTGGAGCATTCACTGTGTGCAAGAGTTCCTCTATGCAGGATTGACCTCTGTTCCTGAATCACACATGTCTCCAACTTCAGTGGGCTTAGCAACATAGTGTACGATGAGCTCTGTGGCAAGAAGTTGTTTTTTCCAATGAATCTTGTTACAATCTGGAATACAATAATGGAAGATTATGCGTCTGATGTACAACGGGGAATGTCTGTTCTCATAGGGTCCAACATCAGACATCCAGTGTCAAACCGCAAAAACAAATGGCATTATTATGTGAGAAGCTATTGGGTATAACTGTTAATTCTATTTAGTACCAATTGCTTGCAAACTCAACAGTGTTTGCTACATAAGGGAAATTGGGGAACTAGAGGTCCACTCCATTCTTTGACTAAATCTGGGTGCTATATTTCTGCAGGATAATGCCCGTGTATATGTTTCTCAGACTGTCAACCTTCTTCAGTGCACAACAGGTTCATCTTCTTCCATGGCTGTCTTATTTCCTGGATATGCCGCCCATTGAACATGTCAGAAATTTCATTGGTTGGCTACTCGCTTGTATTAATACACAGTAAGACTGCACTTTGGCATTAAGTCGAAGCGATCTGGTATGCTATTCCCTATGCCAGGGGTTGGCAACCTTTTGATTTGGAAGAGCCAAAAATTATAATTTACAAAATTTCAAAGTTTTTAAAGAGCCACAAAATCTTTTCTTGCCAACAATAAATAGTATTTGCATAAATAAAGTTTTTTAATAAAAAAAACTAATCTATTTATTCATATATAAGTAGTGTTTTTCACAACAAATTAGATAATATATATATGGCATTATTAGATAATTACTTATTATTTAAGTAAAAAATTAACATTAAACATTTACTTACAACACTAACTTGTACTTCAAAAACAAATAATTGAGCAATCAAATTCAATGGGAATGATGGCTTTTCATGGTTATTCAAGTAGAAATTTTAACTTTACTAAAAAATGTAACTTGTACTTAAAAATTAAAAAAAAACAATAACATACATTTAAGCAAACAAATTCAATGGGAGCATTGGCTTTGCCTGGTTTTTGAAAGTTTGGATAAATTTGGCTCATTTTATGTTTCAAACACGACTCTGAAATTTTCAATTGTTTGTTGGCTTCTTACTTTACACTTTTGATTATATTCACGCACTAGAACGCTTTCTCGCACAAATATGTTGATCTGAAGATAGTCTCAGCCCTCCAAATGCCAACTTCTTCACCTCACTGTAGCAATCTGGAAGACTATTTCATGCGTCGAATTTTAGTGCCTCAACTCGCAGCATTTCTTTTAATCCTGTCAACTTTTGTTGCGTTATGTACATACATTCCTGGACCTCCAACTCTTTTAACTTGCTTTTCAACTCTGTAAATTTTCCACTCCACAAAGCTTTACTTTTCAAATCGATCAATTGCATTTCTAGAGATCCAATGTCAATCTGGATTTCGTTACTATTTGTGTCAAGAGGATTTACTATGAATGCTAGAGTGATTTTGTTGGTTTTGAATTGCTCAAATCTGTCAGCAAATTCATCTTTAATTTTTTTTATAAATGTGCTGATGTAATTCGTGTCAACAGTTGCACTGGTTTGATCGCGATATTGTTTAGAAATTGAAAATGAAGTAATTTACTGCTCTGAGAGAGAGAGAGAGAGAATATCTTTTCTGTAAAAAGAATTAATTTTTCTTCAAAACAAACCAATTCTTCCACCAAAACATAGGCTGGATTTCCCTTTCCTTGCATCCTTGCAGTTTTAAATTCAGCTCATTTAATTTTGCTGTGATATCCAAAATAAAGTAAAATTTTTGCAACCATTTCTCATTCTCTAATTCAGGGTGATTAATGCCTTTTTCCTTGAGGAATGTATTTATTTCATTCAAGCACAAAGCAAAACGTTTCAACACCTTACCTTTGGAAAGCCATCGCACTTTATTGTGAAGAAGGAGGTCGAAATACTGAGTCTCCATTTCGTCTAAGAATTCTTTAAACTGACGATGATAGAGTGCTTTGACAAGATGCTGTTAACAATCTTGATTACCAAATTTATGACCTCAACTATTTCGGGCGGAAGTGTTTAGGCACAAAGCGCTTCTTGGTGCATTATGCAGTGAAACGTAAGAATTTCGTGCTCTATTTTGCTCTGAAGAATCGTTGTTGCCCCTTTATTTTTTCCTGTCATACTTCTGACTCCATCAGTTGCTATTGAAACGATTTGATTTAAATCGATCTTATTGTCTTCAAGGCATTTTTGCACATCGTTTGCTATATCTTCCCCTCTAGTTTGTCCCGAGAGCGATAGTAATCCTATAAGTTCTTCTTTTGGACCTTGGGAAGACATATACCTGACAAAAAGGGCAACTTGTGCCGTATATTTTATGTCACAAGACTTATCTATAGCAAGTGATAAGGCAGAAGAAAGTTGAATATCTTCCCACCTTTAAATATGTTACATTTGAAGACATTTTAGCTATTCTATCTTGTACTGTTTTAGTGAATAACAGCAAATGTTTAATTTTTTTCAAGATTTCTGGTTTGTTTTTGAAATCACGAAACAGTTCTTCGGATGCACGTATGAAGCAATCTTTGACTTACTCACCATCTGTGAATGGTTTGCCTTTTTTTGCAATTTCTAGTGATACTGCGAAGCTTGCCAGATTAACATTACTTATAGATTACATCCAGTTACTTGACATGGAACTTGATTGCTGTTTTTGTTTTTGGAGCTTGATATTACGAGCAAACTGAGTATGTTTTGTTGTGAAGTGTCTCTCTAAATTAGATTTCTTACAGCGTGTGAGTTTTTCCGTGGCAAATGAGACAAGTCAAAAGGCCATCTGAGTTGCATATGAAAGCGAACGACTCCGTCCAATCCTGATTGAATTATCGATTCTCTTCTTCAGTTCTTCTCTCTCTCTCCTTGTTATATATAGATGCCATGCTTGCGGTGAAGCTGTAATAAAGAATTTTTGAAATTATTATTTAGGTATCCAAAACAGCAGATCACAAGTTTTGCAATTATTTACTTTGTCAACGTATACCTATGTAAATACATACGAGAAGCTGGGCATAATGAAATATAATTTATCAAAAAACATTTTACAACGATATTTCCTAATTAAAAAATACTTAAATAAATAAAATGAAGTATTCTCTAACAATTTAATTATTAAAATAAATTTAGACACAAAGCACTGTTTGCCTCTCTCATGTACTGATTGACTATAAGTACATAGCTTCATCGCATCTGTGATCGCCTTCCGTGTGCAGTGATGACCAACTGGTATGAACAGATTTGTCAGAATGTGCTTATCATGGCTCAGTCTGCACATTTTAGTTTTTTTTTCTTTAATTTTGGCAAATATTAGATACTTAGTTTACGAGTAAAGATGTTATGCCCAGCTATGCCGAAATCTATGAATATATATATATGTATTGCCAAACTAACTCTAAAACTGCTAATACCTACCTACTTTGACCCTCAGTGCTCGAAAATAGGTTTATTAAATAACAATTTATAGGTACTTAGAATTATTATTTTAACGCTAATTTTTAAATAATAAAAGCTATAAAACAGACAAATAATAAAATAGATAATTTATTAAATATATATTTTAATAAAAACACTTTCGCGGGGGGTAACATCCAACAGTAGCACTTTGTTTCTTTTTTGACAATTCTTATTGACTTCAAAAAAGTAGTTAGGTATCTTATTTGGAAAAAAAATATGCATCATATATATTTTAAAAATATACTTATTGTGTTACCTACCTTTACTTCGGCCTTTTTATTATTATTATTTATGTACATACATACCATAATTCGTTTTTAACTCTTCTACTTGAAACAACAAACTATATGTCACAGCCAAGCACTGGTGAAGACGCCAAATTGTCTTGCGTTGAAAGTGAATTAAAACCAACATGTAGAAACATCTGACGACGACCTCATTCGAGAGCTTCCGAGGGACTGACGACACGTGTCACGGGGGAGAGGTGCGGTGAAAAGTGAGTACAAGTGACTGAGAGATAGAAACGATGCCTAATCTTCGTTAATCGATTCTGAACGATTTTTAAATTTTTTTTGATAAAATAAATAATATTTGTGTATGGAACGAAAGAGCCGCAGCTTCACATCCAAAGAGCCGCAGGTTGCCGACCCCTGCCCTAGGCTTACATTCAAAACCTGTATAATTCTATGTTGGATGTGTACAGGCTCTCATCACTCAGTGCGGCGAACACACAAAGTTCTGATTTCTTTCGTAATGTTTTTTTTTATTTTGTAAATTTGATCATTTATTTCTTTTAATATTAGTAATTTAAAAAATAAATTTAATTAATTTCTGACTATTCCTTCATGTGTTGCAATTTTCATAAACATGAGTGTATTTTTATCTAAAAACCTGAAATCTCTTTGTTGTCGAATTCTCCTCAATTGTTACTTATTATGTTCATTATATGATCTGATGTTGTAGCAGGAGCTATGAATTTTCAAGAGCTAAAATTACACTAGCTTACATCTTATAAATAAATCATAAGAAAATTGGATTCAGTGGTTCTTGAATACCACAAAATTGGGAGAATTTTATGTATGACCTACCTGAACTATCTATAAACATATGTTTGTGTAAATTCATCTGGGTTATCAACTTTCTCTCTACTTAAATGTACAAAATGAGCCTTAAACTAGATTCACATAATTTGATATTTAAAACTACTTTGATATAAAAGTTGCTCATTAAAATGAATTTAATGTGTTTATTTTGATATTCTTATAATTTATGATACAACTGTGTATGTAAATTACTAAAGGTAAGTTCATTCTCTTCAGTTGGTTGTTCAAAGTTTAGAATCTGCTTAGTAACTTAGCACAATCCATTTTCTGTATCATGTACATTACAAGGAAACCTTTCTACAGGTATATGCAATGCTAATAAAATTTTCAAAATTAATAAATATATTCATCTGAAAAATCATAGTTTTTTTTTTTTTTTTAACCTTTGATATAAAGTTTTTAAAAAGGTTAAGATATTTTATAAAAATAAATTAATTAAAAAAATGAACACCAATTGTATTTTTTATTTTTGAAAAAAAAAAGATACAAAAGTTTCTTGTATGCCATTTGATTATTTAAGCATTCATATTTTTACAGATTGTTAGAATTAAAGAAACCATCAATGGACTTATAGATTTACATCACTTGGAAACTGAACTCAAGGTACTCTTCTTTCAATATTCATTGAGAAATGGAATTAATATTTGAAAAAAAAAATTGGTGTTAATTTGGATACATCTTACAGATTTATTGTGATTTAAATATTATGTCCTAATCTTTTTGTATATATCTAAATATGTGTGTTGTAATTCAAAATAACCTTTATATTTCTTCACTTTGTGCAATTAATAGTCTGCTTGTTCATATTGTAATATATATATATATATATATATATATATATATATATATATATATAAAAAATATATTTTCCTCAATGAATTTTTTTGTTGCTTGGATGTAAAATTTTTTTCTTCAAATTATTGGAGTAAAAACAATATATTATTACATTCATTTCTTAAAAAATAAACTTTTTACTAATTTGAGGATCATTATCTTAACTTATATTTTACTATATACTGTATTATTTGAAGTAAAAGATATCCTAATTTTTTTTTATTTAAAGTCCAAAGGCTGAATTATTTGTTTATTTTTTTAAATATTTTCTTGTGCTGCTGCATACTTCTCCCAACGATTTTGCCTCTGTTAGTAGCAGCAATGAAACTTTTCTCTCAATCTTTAAAGTGTTTCAATCACTGAAATTTGTTCCTTTGAGGATTGTTTTTACTTTGGCAACACTAATGAAAAGTTTATTGCTGTAACAATTTTTACTTTTTTCTATAATTTTGTGGAAAACACAAATCAGGCAGTTCTCACTAATGCTTCCTCTCTCATCAGTAATCTACCAACAACTTGTAGCGTCTATAGTCATGGGGAAAAAATTTAAGCATTCCATGAAGATTGCTTAATATCTACCTTCATTTGTTTGCTTGCACCTTAAAATTTTGATCTTATATTTTTTAGAATGCCATTTTAGTCATTTTGTTATTTAACCATTTAATATTTATGAAAGTGGTTCACTCTGTGTCTTAATGTTCACGTAATTTAATTTTTGTGTTAGTAGAAATTATAGATCTTGCATTGTTGTGTTTTGATTTTAACTGCGTCTATACTCAGTTATTTATGATTAGAAATATATGCATATCGAGTTTTTGGTGGTTTTATTTATATCTGATATAGTTGAACTTTTATAAGATAAAGAGTTTTTCAAATTATATTTTAATAAGCTTTTTTATAATATTGCATTTTAATCTTGAAAATAATCCAAATACATTAAAACCCTGCTTAACGTTGTTTCGGTTTAACGCTCTTTTATTCAAATTGTGGGATTCCCTGAAATAGCACGCTGCGTTAGGCTTCCCCATATCTGAAGCAGTTCATCTGTGTTTCTTCTTTCCGGCAGTATTATACGAAAGTATTTTTATCGTTTCAAACATTTGACATTAATGTAAGTATGAATTTATATAATATAAGGAATGCTATAGGAACAAATATTGTGATTTTTAGTTTTTATCATGAGTGATAATAAAAAACGCGAAAATGAAGCATAAAAAAGGCATTTCACTAGAAACTAAAAGGGAAGTGATTAGAAGATTAGATACTGGTGAACGTCAATCTCAAATTGGTGCTGCATGGAATTTGGCAACTTCAACAACAAGGACTATTCTTAAGAATAAAGAAAAAATACTGTCATCGGTGACTGCAACTAATATAAGCTCTGCGACTAGAATTACCCGTTATAGAAATAATACAATAGAGGAAATGGAAAAATGATTTTCTATATAAATTGACGATGAGATTGAACACAAAATGCCTATAAGCCAATCTACCTTCTTGATAAAATGGCAGAAAATTGGAAATACAGAAGAGACTGAATGATCTGAAATGTAAACATACTGACTTAGAATTTTATTTATTTTTATATGCATATTTGTTTATTATGTTTCGATATCTGTAAGAAATAAATTTTTGTTTTACTGTCATAAAAACATAATTAATAAATTTAATGGTAAAATACCTGACCAATTTTCTACCCATCTTTCCCTAACCCCATTATTTACATGATGAGATAACCTCAGTTAACACTGTTTCAAATTAAGCTCTACTTTGATGGAACGTATACCCCGCGTTAAGAGGTCCTTAGACAGAAATCGAAAACGATGAAAGCGAACATTTCTGGGAGGGGGATTGGGCGTGTCCAAAGGAACGGCGAAGTACTCATGTCGTACTGGTCGTAATTATCGAAGGTAAATAGTTCCTTCATAAAAGATGAATTATATGCCATTTTTTTTAAATTTCCGTTATTTTCTCGATTTTGAAATAAACTTTTCTTTTTCATGCAACTATTCTTCCAAATTTTCGTTTACTTTATTCAACTTTCTGATGATTATGTTCTTACAGCTGTCATGATGAAAGAAAATGACATCACATTTAGAATCTTCCCCTTTTTCACGTTTATGGATGGCTTCTGTTCGTTCATGTTCATGTTCGTTCCCAACCGTTTGAAACACTAAAATCCCTCCCCTTCTACTTTTGTTCAAAACTAAAGATCAGGAGAGCTTCTGCATTCTTCTTGATTGGCGGGGTTCCAGTTTGACTTCTACAGTCTGTGACACCATTTATATGACCCCTCTTTTATTGCTCTCTTCCCCCATCGTTCAAGTTTGTGAAGGTGTGGAGATCTCCCCTTGGATCTCACTTTGAGAACGAGAATAATTTGGAGTCAGATAAGAGCCAGTAGCCATTTTTATAAATAACTTTCTTTATTTGGTTATCTTTCCCAAATAGAATCAAAGACTTTTAGTAACAAATAAATCAAAAAAAGTAGTTATATGAGGTTTAAAAGAGACTTGCCTTTAAATTAACTTGAATATCTAATGATCCAATTAATTAACAATTAGAATATCGATCACACAGAGATTAACGCAATAAGAGATCCCAGAATTATATTCAATATTCCTATTGAACATTTAATTTTAATCTCACTCCTAATATAAAGCTTTAATGAGACTTTAATCAATATTTACCACACTGCAGCTCAGCTCAGCTTTTTCTGAGATTTTATCCTCCTAGAAATCTCCAATAATAAATCTAACTTCACTATTATACCTTCCTGCTTCAATCTTTCTCTCCTACTGCTTTTTACTTTACTATTCCGTTTGACTTAAATACTTTATCTAATCTGCATAACAAGGAATCCCGTCCTCTTTTTTTGGAGCTGATTGGAAATAAGTTGGGGAATTAAATTTCCCTAAAAAAGACGTCTCAGAAGGTTAGTAATAAGTTCCATATAGGTTTGTCACAAAGGTCTAAAGACTCAAGATTCCAAGTTCAAAACAGGTCATGAATACAAAGCTGTGCTCTCAAGTGTAATTCTAGTTGTCCGATCTTGACTTAGAACAAGGATGACCAACCCAAATGATATTGCAGGCCACTTCAGAAAACATTACAATCTTGTGGGCAGCTTATAAAGATTATATATCTTTATATTTGATTTAAACCTATTGCAAACATTTATTGGAGTGAAAATTAAAAAAAATGGAATGAATTATTATTGATTTCATTATTTTTCGTTTATACAAGCATAGATAATTTAATAATAATAATGCAATGAATCAATGATCTTTTTTTCACACAAACTGTCGAAGTCTAGGTCTATTGAGACTAAATGCAATCACATTACGTATTCCGAGTTTAATTTGTTTTTGTATCCACTCACATTGAAAAATATATTTCACTTAATAATTTTCTGAATGGCATTAAAATGTTTATAGTTGTGTGAGATGTACTGTGTATTTCGCATGAGAGATTTTGTAATATAAAATTTAAGAGCTGTTCTTGTTTAAATTTAAATTTTAACATTGAATCTGTTGATACGCTGATAAGTTCTTTCCTCTCCTTCATTTTACATGGGGTTTTTTTCCACAAATGGAAAAAAGATGCATTTTCCATTAGAAAACTATTTAGAAGTTTATTTTCAATTTTTTTATTGTGACTCGTGGAACCCCAGGGTTCCGTGGAACACAGTTTGAATTAAGGAACCATACGAACTACAAGGAATTTCGGAGGAACCCCATTTTATTATTAGCAAAATATATCCAGAGACAATATTTAAATTTAATCAACTTGTTATACTTTATAAATTGTAAAAAGTATTATATTTGTTATAAAAAATTCATATTATTTTAACATAATTCAGAATTAATAATAAACTATGCCCCAGGTGCCACCTACCCATGTATTATACTTAGTAATTGGGATATGTTTGCATTTTTTTTCATTCAATCGCAAATTATTTGCAAGTAAGTCTATGCAAATTATTTGCAGTCACATTTTATATTGTGTGTCTAATTTGTTTTGACACCTTCTTTTTGTTTCCCCATACGTTGAGAAACACATTGTTCTGATTGGTATTAAAATTTTTAGAGCTGTGTGAAAAGTCTTGTGCATTCTGCATGAATTTATAACCCGAAACTAAGGAGCCATTCTTGGTTAATTTTAAATTTTAATGTCATATCTGTTGAATATCAATAAGTTGTTCCCTCTCCTTAACTGGCAAAAAATTTCTCATTTATCTTTTATTCTTTTATCATCTATATATATGAAGGAGAAAAGCGACTCACTCACTGACTGACTCACTGACTAATCACGATATCTCCGGAACTATTAAACCTACAGACTTGAAATTTAGTAGGTAGGTTCCCTTCATAGAGTAGACGTCAGCTAAGAACGGATTTTGCAAAGTTCGAACCCCAAGAGGCGTTACGGGGGTTTAAGGGGCGTTATAGATAATTATTTTCATTTTTAAACTATTAGACGTACAGTCTTGAAATTTGGTAAGCGGATTCCTTTCATAGATTACAGATCCACTGCAAAATGGGTTTTGTCAAAATCGACTCCCAAGTGGCGTTGTAGAATATTAAGTGGCATTATAGGAAATTAACTCCTTTTTTAAACTATAAGACGTAAAATCTTGAAATTTAGTAAGCTGATTCCATTCTTTAAGTAGATATCCACTATAAGATGGGTTTTTTGAAAATCGTTTCCTAAGTGGCGTTGCGGGGGCTTAAGGGGCGTTATAGATAATTATATCCATTTTTAAACTATTAGACGTACATTCTTGAAATTTGGTAAGCGGATTCCTTTCATAGAGTACAGATCCCCTACCGAATGGGTTTTGTCAAAATCGACTCCCAAGTGGCGTTGTGGAGAATTAAGGGGCGTTATAGGCAATTAACTCCTTTTTTAAACTATTTGACGTAAAATCTTGAAATTGAGAAAGCTGATTCCATTCATTAAGTAAAGATCTGCTATAAGATGAGTTTTGTGAAAATCGTTTTCTAAGTGGCGTTGCGGGGCTTAAGGGGCGTTATAGATAATTATTTCCATTTTTAAACTATTAGACGTACAGTCTTAAAATTTGGTAAAGCGAATTCTTTTCATGGTGTAGAGATCCGCTACAAAATAGTTTGGGGAAATTGATCCCCAAGGGTCACTGAGGGGGATTAAGGGGCGTAATAGATAAATATTTCCGCTTTTCAACTAATAGAACCACCTGCTTGAAAAATAGAAGGTATGTACCGTTCATGGAATAAAGTTCCTTTTACAAAGATTTTTGCGAAAACGGACCCTCAAAGGAGTGGGGTTGTGAGGGATTAAGGCGTGTTATAGAAAAATTGCTGTTTTTGAATTTAACTCATTTACTTGAAATTTGTTTAGCACTTTTCTTTAGTTGAATGGATTTTACGGAAATCAACTCCAGGGGGAAGAGGGGAGAGTTATTGGGGCGTATTTTTTTGATAGACAAATTCCCGTTTTTGAACTGCTAAGACTATAATAATATAATAATGGTTTGCATGCTTCTTTTGTTGAATTGGAATCCGCTAAGAATGCTGTCAACAAGGTATTGATGATAAAAATTCCGTTTTTGCTCTGTTAGATTTAGACTTGAAATTTAGCATGCATGTTTATTTTATGGAGTAGAGATTCACTGAAAGTTTCCTTGGTGGAAATCCACTTGATTATTAGGTTAAGTGAGCGAAAAATATCTTTCTACTTCTATTTTAGATATAAATAGAAATTAGATATTATAATTTATGTTCTTTTTATATCAAGGGGTGAGAGTGTAACAGCTATAAATATTTTTTTCAATGCAATCGAATTCTTAATGCTAGATATAAATAATTAATATATATGTAAACAGTATACATATATACAACATCGTGAAATACTTAGTGAAGTGGGTGGGTAACGGCTAGTATTATAATAAAAGCTCAAACCCTTATTTTGATAAAAAATAATAATAAATAAATAATAATAAACTGGGGGGTAGTCAGGGCCACCAACCCTCCTTTCCCAACCTCTCGAAAGGACTTTTATTGTTAGATGGCTATTTAGAGCCCTACCATGCTGCAAAGGCACTATACATTTATAACCATCCAGGTCTTTGCCGGGAATCGAACCCAGGCTTTACGGCACTAACCACTATAAAGTATAGGCGGCGAAAATTTTTACAAAAAAGCATCAAGGCATAGATTTTTTTATAAAAAATTATAAGACATTTACATTTAATTCAGTAAAATTGAAAAAATATTTAATAAAATAAATATTTATATTTGTTGCGTTAGTTACGGTGAGAGAGATTATGAAATTGATAAGCAATTACGGGCCAAATACTAAAAAATAAAATTGTATCAATACATATACTATTACTATATTAATTGAAATGTAACTATTATGCAATTACAATCTATGTTTCTGAAATCTTGTCTGTATTTGTAAAATTACAAAAATAAAAGAAATCTTATAAAACGTATTCCCCCTAATTTTCTGACAATATTTTTAGTTAAATTATTCTTGTAAAATATTTAGAGTGCAATTTTTTTAGCGCATTTGTTATATTGCATGCTATATATTACTGAAAAATATAAGGAGACTTAAAGGAAAATCATTGTTTCAAAAGGGATCACTACTGATAAAAGTTTTGAAAAGTAGTCATTTGGGTTTCTCAATAATACAAACAAACAAATTGCATGGCAATAATACCAACAAAAAGACCCATACAGCCACAATAAACTTCATGAAGGAGAATCAGAACAAGCCTAAATCCCAGTACAACTGCAAAATGTGTGGACGAAAACACAAGCCTCGAGAGTGTCCAGCGTTTGGGAAAATTTGTGCCAAGTGCAAGAAGAAAAACCGTTTTGCTGCTAAATGTTTCCAAAGAACATTCATGAAATGAACTGGTTTATATTGATTCTGTGAATGGAAATGAAATTAAATGTACAATGAAAAATAGTACAGACTCTAATTTTAAGAATGTAGAAATGGTAAGTGAAACAACTTGGTATAAAAATGTTTCATTAGATGAAAATAATAAGTGTTTTGATGTACATTTTAAACTGGATACTGGAGCTGAAGTAAATATTTTACCACTGTATATTTTGAGTATGTTTAAAGTTAATCCAAAACTTAGTAAAACTAATATATCTCTAACTACATATGGTAATTTTAATTTAAAGCCAAATGGTTCCCTTATAATTACCGTATTTTCCTGTATTAGCTGATATTGTTTCTTTTATTAAATTCATGTGTGTATGTTTTCTATTGATTACTGAGCGAAACCTAACTTTCAAGGAAAGGCCCTAGGTACAATGATACATTGTACCTGGGGCTAAAAAATTTTTAAAAACCTTTTATTTCTCAGTATTATTATTTTAAGTACCGTATTTTCCTGTATATAATCCGCGGATTATGTGTTAAAAAAGTTTCAAATTTCGTTGTGTGTATTATACGCCGCCGTGGATTATCTGAGAAAAAACATTCTCCATCAGAAAAGCGAACAATAAAGTTTTGGAAGAAATGCCGTTTATGTTTTATAAAATAATTAACAGATGGCGCTTTCATGACTCGGATGATCAATTGAATATTCGTTTGTGGAGAAAAAACAAGACAAACTTCGAAAATTGTGATTGACGTTAAAGTGCCGATCATTTTGGTAAACCTCACTGGCCAGAATTAGAGGAAGAAATAAATAAAAGGATTTTTAAAAGAGACAGTGTGGAAGCAGTCTCGATCTAAATTTTTGCTGTTAACTTGCTAAATTAAAAAATACCAAAAGATTTTTTCCGCATGGAATGTTTTTGTTTAACAACTCAAAACATAGATGGCAGTAGCAAAAGAATTTTTTTTAGTTTTATTGAGATTATCGTAAAAAAATATTATCATACATATTTGAAAAGACATTTCGTAATAAATTTTTTTTTTTTGTACAATTTCTTACTTCTATTTTCAATTATATTGTGTATTTTTTGTCTTTATGACATTCATTATCGGCAGTTTATATTTTGGATTATTCGGCCTAAAAACTGCCGCGGATTATACGCCGCTGCGGAATATACAATGTTTTTTTCTCGAAAAACCTTTGCGGATAATACGCCGCTGCGGATTATATACAGGAAAATACGGTAATTGCTCTACTGATAAACTCAAAAATGTTCCTTTGCCTTTCTATGTAGTGAATATAAAATCCAAACCAAATTAGGGTTAAGAGGTTGTAAGGAATTAAAACTTACTGAAAGAATTGATGCTATTGAATGTAGTATTAGTAAAAATGAGTTAATTAAGCAATATAAAGATGTATTTACTGGGGAAGGAGAATTTCCAAATGAACCATATCACATTACTTTAAAACTTATAATGCTGTACCAGCAATTCACCCACTAAGACGTGTTCCTCTGGATTTGCAGGCAAAATTAAAAAGTACTCTAGATAGACTAGAAAAAGAAGAGATAGTGTCAAAAGTTAATAAGCCAACTGATTGGGTGCAAAGTTTAGTCATTGTAGAAAAACCCAATGGAAATTTAAGATTATGTTTAGACCCTAGAGATCTTAACAAAGTAATTAAAAGGAACATATTATCAAATTCCTTGTACAGAGGATATCATTAGTTGATTAGAGGGCAAAAAAATATTTTCAGTTGTAGAGATTCGAAAGACGGTTTATGGCCGCGGTAGCCGAGTGGTATATCGGACCGTGGCTTGCTAAAATCATGGGTTCGAGCCCAGTACCACTAAAGACCCGCCGTGTAGGGCAGCGATGCACGTTAAATCTGTCGAGAGCTGAAACGTCCTCCCGTTGGTGTGGTAGTTAGGAGAGGGGGGTGCCAGCTCAGGTGTCGTCCATGGCACTTGACCATGGTTCAAAATTACGTGGTCCGTCGCCTAAAGCCCTCGTGTAGCTGAACAGTGCGACGTTAATAATCAATCGAAAGACGGTTTTTGGCATGTACCTTTAGATGAAGTTAGCTCATGAAATTTGTACATTTAATACACCTTTTGGAAGGTACAAATTCAACAAAATGCCATTTGGTATAGTTTCTGCACCTGAGGTATTTCAAACTAAAATCAAAAGCTTTTTGGAGATATTGAGGGAGTAGAGATTTATTTTGATGAGACATATCATTGTTTGCAGGATGGGATGAGGATTCACATGATGCAATTATGCCTAGAGTTCTTGAAAGAGCAAAATTGTTAAATATAAAGTTTAATCCAGATAAACTACAAATATAGGGTGTCTGAGGTAAAAAAATGTAGGTCAAACTATATCTTAATCAGGTATAAAACCTGATCCAGATCCCATAAAAGCAATTGTTGAGATGCCAACACCAGAAACTGAAAAGGAGATTGTTGGGCATGATGAATTTTCTTTCAAAAATTTATACCCAAAGTATCTAAAGTTACTGCTCCATTAAAAATCATTCATGAAAATGTAGAATTTAATTGAGGAAAAGAACAAGAATTTTCTTTTGTAAACATTAAAGAATTGTTAGCTAAAGCTCCAATTTTAAAAGTTTTTAGTGTTAATGATGAAATAGTAATACAATGTGATAGTTCAAAAGAGGGACTAGGATCCTGTTTAATCCAAAAAGGTCAACCAGTATCAGTCATCTCAAGCAGTTTAACAAACCGTGAGAAAAATTATGCACAGATTGAGAAAGAATTATTGGCAATTGTTTTTTTTTTTCTCATTTAAGAAATACTATAATTTTGTATATGGACGTAAAGTTGTACAGAGTGACCATAAGCCCTTAGTGGCAATTGTTAAGAAACCTATGCATAAAATATCTTCTAGAATGCAAAGAATGATTTTAAATCTATTAAAGTAGGATTTTGAAATAAATTATGTACCAGGTAATCAAATGTTTCTTGCTGATAATTTCTCACGAGCATTTCCTCTTAGTGAAACTGTAAAGGATGATCCTGAAATGCTAAATATTGTGCATACTATTTCAAAACATTTACCCATGAGTGAAAAGAGATGTGTATAATTTTAAATATCATGTTTATTGTTATTTTTTTAAAAAATAGAATGCGCCAAAGAGAAAAGTGTTGTGGAAGACATAAGCAATGGTACTAAAGAATGCATTCATATTTAGAATAACCAATACCAAAAATCTTTAAGAATATCGCAGTTAACAAATAATTTTAACTAAAATTATTGAGTCAAAAAGAGAGGAGGAAAATCAAAATATTTCTCTCCTTTAGTTCACATTTTACCTTATAATTAAATTTTAAAAGATTACCAATGATTGTGTGTGTGTGTGTGTGTGTGTGTGTGTGTGTGTGTGTGTGTGTGTGTGTGAGTGTGTGTGTGTGTGTGTGTGTGTGTGTGTGTGTAAAATCCGTCATATAACGCGCTCTTTTAGCACAAAAAATAAGAACGAAATTTAAGGGGGCACGTTATATGCCAGGTATAAAAAATTATAGCTTTAAAAGTGAAAAAAGAAATAAGCACAAAAAAATTATATTTCTACTTAGATTGGAGTACTTTTGATTTAAAATGAATGGCATACTTAATGAACTTAAAGGGTTGTAGTTCTAGAAGTACACTACCTAAGATAAAAAAAAAAAACTAACTTTTCAAAAACCTAATATAATACCTCGAATAATCCATTTCAAAACATAAAGCATTGTATACGTAAAATGTAAGTTCCTTTGTAAAAAAGGAGGTGCGCATTATACCGCGAATATACCTAAAAATTAAAAAATGCAGCTTGAAAGTATAGATGGGCGTTATACACCGGATTTTACGGTATTAAGAAACCTCTAATCCTTATATCCAAATAATACTCACTGCTCACTTTAGTGATTAATAAAGCTTGTTTAGATTAATTTTATAAAGATTTTTCAGTTAAAATAATTTTAAAAAAAGATAGTTTCCCCCCCACATTGTATTGTATATGTTGTACTTTTTTTTAAAAAAACTGCAAGTAATTGCTGATATTTATGTAAGAAACTAGTCCCAACTTTCCTAGGAATGGAGGGACTTAAAGTACACGTTTATTTCCTTCTTTTTTTTTCTTTCTCTTCACATATCCTCTTTTAACCCCCTACAATTTCTAAGAAAACTACATTTCTTTTTCACAACCCACCAAACGAGTCATAAATCACCATTCGTCAATGGAACATATTGAGAAATTTTATGTATACTTCCGCAAGAAGGCAGAGTTACAAGTTTACTTTCCCCCTCTTTCCAAATGTGCAATGTTGACTTAATAATTACTCGCAAAAAATTAATTTAAAAATTTTAAAGTATGCACGTTTGTAAGAGCATAAAAGAAGGAAATTTTTCCTGTTTTTACTTTTTTTATCCGATAATTAAAAATATTTTTATGATCGTTTTAATGCACTAGATATGAATTTTCAGATCTTTAAATAATATTTAAAAGTACTTAGAATTTTTTTTCTTAAATTGAAATAGTGGAAGAATTTAATTTTTTTCGCTTTTTTCGAAGCATTTTATTCCTTGCAATTGAAAGCAATATCCTAGATTTAAATATATGAGAAAGAAACTCCATAGGATTAACATTATGCTTGAGATTTTGTGGTAGCGTGTCAAAGGGAGCCTTAAGCAGGGTTTTACTGTAGATGTGTTATTTATATAATGTTATTATTTATTTTAAAGATAAAATTGTATAAGGGGAATTATATTTCTCAAAGTTCAATTTTTTTTAAAAAAAATATGTGTAAATTAGGATTTTTAAAAATAATTTTTCTTTCATCTTCAGAGATATTCTGATTCAAAATTTTCACTCATTGGAAGTTTCAGTGCCGCATCTAATATAACTGGAATTCTCACTGATGATAAGGCTATTTCTATTTTACTTCATAAATATGAAGCCTTGTCCTTTTGGGATTATGCTGCAGCCGCACCATATGTTCATATTGATATGAATCCTATCGTAATGGGGTAAGTGTTCATAAGGTGAATTTGATTGCACAACTTTTACATCTAAAATTTTTAAAATTCTCTTTTTTTTATGGTTAAATTTTTTAATATGACGTCTGAACTTTGAATAAATCTGGATTTGTTGTATAAGAGCCAAGCTCTTTCAAGACTTAATAAAAAAAATGTAAAAAAGTATTTTTTTAAAAAAATAGATTCATAAGATTGGCATTTTAGGGGTAATAAAATAGTTTAGGAATTTACAAAAGGTATTGATTTTTTATGTAAATTTTAATTGAATAATTTTTAAGTAAGAAATAATCCTTTAATTAAAATTGTCTTAATTCAAGTTAAGTGTGTGTTTGAGGGGGGGATATTGGATAATTCTCTTTGGAAAGCGGTGCAATTCAAAACATCTTTCTTCATTCGACTGTTTCAAAAATTGCCATTTAAGTACTAAGATAGATAATTGCATACAAATATGTCGCAGAACAGTAAAACCCTCATGGAATTATTGTGTCCATTTTGAAACTTATAAGTGCAAAGGTTCAAATTATAACTTAAGTTTTTTGTTATTGTGTCTGAATATTTTTTGCAGTTATCATCCATGTACTGCTCTTGTAAAAGAGAGGGGATTCATCATCTTTACCTTTTTAAGGTTCAGTATTATCAACTGAATTCTGTAAAGTAATGCTTTGATCCGTATCTTTTTAAGTTAACTGTTTTTACTGGAGATCTTGTAATCTGTGTCCCAAAAGATGTGTAATAAGAGAAAGAAATTCAACCAAACTGTAGAAGAGAAGTCCGAATAGTAATTTATATTTTAGTAATAAATGTTTATCACAAAAAACTATTATTAGAATTTGCTCATTAGTTATCCCTTAATTCTTTAGATGCATGGGCTATATTAAATAAGAAGTAAATGAAAAACAATTTTTGATTTTTTTACTACTCAATGCTTTTTCAATGATTTTCAGAAAAGTCTAAGAGATAAAGAATAAAAAAAAAATTTTATTGTGTGGCTATGCTAAAAATATGTTATTTCTTTGTCAACAAATTGTGCAAGTATCACTAACCTAAGTATTTTAGACATAAATGATAATGAACTTAATGTAAAAACCTTTTTTTCTTCTTAGACTTCTAATGCTAGTCTTTTTTTTTTTTTTTTTTTTCTTTCTTTAAAGAATACTTGTTTTTAAATTCGATTATTTTGAAGATAATGCCTAAACTGTATAAAATATCCATTGTTGCTTACCTATTTAAAAAAAAGACACTTTCTTGCTGAAAAAAATTTAGCCAAATTCAAGACTGACTGTTGTAAAATAAATTTCAGAAAAATCTATCGTGAGAATAAAAAAAAGGTATTTGCAACTTCAAGTACACTCAAAGTCGTATATATTTACTATACATTAAGATACGTTACATAAAAAATCCAATAACAAAATCTATTTTCTACTAACTGAGTAATAGTTTTAGTGTGTAGGAGTTTTGTCATGTTAAATGTTATTCAAGAATTTTTTGAAAATCAGGCTTAACTTATCCTTGTCCACTAAGTAATTATGTAAGGGCATTTAAAACTATTTTGTAATGATAGATATAGCCAAAATTAGTAAGTTAATATTCTGAAATTAAATTTCATGCAATCATAAGAAATATTTTCTTTTTTAAAATTCTCAAGCACTATTTTTCTATTATCTTTATATTATTGTGTTACTAAATATGATTTTACAGTTATAAAATTGATTTTTTCTTCGGCTAATTTGGTGAATGCTATGAAACGAAATTAAAATGCATTTTTTACTTATATTTAGTCTCATTTAATCAAAATAAAATTGTATTATTTTTATTATTTATTAACATTTTTCTAAGAGTGATTCTTTTATGTTATGAATTTTAAATGCAGCAATGTATATTTTCAATATTTGGCATTTTCAAAGTAATAAATTATAATACTTTTTTTATGATTAAACTCCCTGTTTCAGTAAAAAACAAATGTCTTATAGATATAAATTTAGAATTCATTAAGAATAATTCTTATCTGAATAAAAAAAATTCTTTGACTATTGTCATTTCTCTGAAATAAATTTCTGCAAATTTGAAAACTATGCTGTATTTATTTTTACAATACATATTTATTTTAAGGCTGAATGAAGGCATGGCTTACAAAGATGCTGTATTTATATCACCACATAAATTTGTTGGAGGTCCTGATACTCCAGGTTTGTATGAAATATATATATATATTCGCGTACAGAATAAATTTTATTTCTGTTATTTTTATAATTTATATTTTTGAATGGTGTATGTAAACTTTGTGCAATTGTGATATTTTTCAGAAAAGTTTGCTTTATTCTTGTCTTTGTACCTTGCATTACAAATAACATTGTCATTCTATTTAAAAATGCCAATTTCCTTCAATATCTGAAGTTAATTATCTTAAAAAAATTAGTTTCCCTTAAATGTATTTAAAATTTTTTTTAAATATATGTACAAGATATATATAACACAATGTGAATATATATATATATATATAAAGATGCTTTTTTTTGTGCCAGACTACCTTAAAATTTAATGTAAATTTCTTGGAAATCAACTAAAAAACAAATGTTTAATAATTAATAAAAATAATAGCCAGTTTTTAATAGTGCGCTGACTTCTCAGATATCTGCAAATCTGTATCATTTGTCATCTGACTTTCTCTCGCACATGCCATCTTCAATGAATAAAAAGATGATAGTAATGATTATAATAATGAAAAAGATCATGGTAATTTATAAATGTAAATTATTTTCAAAACCTGTTTCTTAGTTTAAAAATATGCATCTTATGTACCAAAATATATATATATATATAAAGTTTTTTAAAAATTTTACCTTTCCTCTGTATTTTTCGTTTAACTTTTTTTCATTTTTTAAAAATTCCTTTTGGTTTGAGCACATATTGAAACTCACCCAATTTTTAACCATAGCTCTTTTCAAGTGAAATTCAATAATTAATGTATTTTATTTTTTTAGGAACATTTTATCGTTTTTACAACTCATTTTTTAGAGAAAAAGTGCGTTGATTTAGAAAATATGTGTTACTTATTAATATGATTACCATCCTCTTGACTTAAAAGTTATTTTGGTTTTTTTTTAAATCATACAATAAATTTAATAACACTTGCAGCTATACAGGTTTTGACATTTGAATATTGCAAATATCCTTAGTTATTCTTCATTTAAAAGTTTTATGAGAAATTTTGCAAGATAAAAGTTTTCAGTATAACTTTCCATTGATAACTAGTAGATAAACTTGATTATAAGGTGTAATTATCTATTCATTTTAAAAGCATATTTATTTTTTGGTTTTTCTCAATGTATGATTAATATCTATAATTTCTTTAAATTTGAATCTTAGTTTTGGTATGTTGCAAACTCTTGTTAATATGAAACACAGACATTTTGCTTCCTTATGCAGAACGTTTATCCTAATTTAATAAATATTAAATTAGGATAGATTTGTTTTAATTTTATGCCTTATCAATTCATTTGCAGAAACTTTTTTTTTATTTAGTTAAATTATTCATTGCAATAATTTTATAAAAATTATTTTTTTACTTAAATTAATCATTTTATAAAAGCCATTTATAAATATGTATGTTATATTCTTGAAAAATAATACTGAAAATGCATAAATGATGGCAATGTTTTATACTTAGGAATTTTGATTGCAAAAAAAAGTTTACTACAAAATCCTATTCCTAGCGAACCTGGAGGAGGAACCATTTTTTTTGTAAGCATTTTTATTTTAATCATTTTATAAATTAACCTTTTCTGTTGCTTTTAGTCTGCATTTTTATATCTAACTTTCTATTTTATGAATTTTCACATGCAGCATTTAGTACTGCTCTAAGGGGAAGTGCAAATAACAATTTTAGTTGCTTAAGGTAATTTATTTCAGTTTCTTTTAACTTGTTAATTTTTAATTTTGCATTATATACTCCATATCATTGTTTATTTTAATTCAAATGATTAAAAGACTGAGATAAAGTAAAATTTGTGGGAATATATCTTTTTAATTTAGCTATAATGTAATTAACTGTGTATTAAATAATGAATATTTGATTTAAATGTAGAAAATCTGTCTAACGTTTTGAAACAGTGGAAATGTTAATCATATGCTTTATTTCTTCTAGTGTTTAAAAATTACCTGGAAATATATAATTTCAGTTTTTTTTTAAAAAAAAATGGAAACTAAAATACACATGCACAGGGGCAACTTATACTTCATATTATATTACTTTTTATTAATCCATAACAATGCATTTTAGAATGCTAACAATTTCACTTTAATGTTTGGGAGAAATTTAAATATGGGTCATACTTTTTACTTTTTTAGAACTTAGAGGATTTAAACTGAGACTCTCTCTGTTATACTAACCTGAGATTTTTTTTAATACAAGTAAAAAAGAATAGATAATTTATAGTGAGACAAACCACAAACACTTCATAGACATTTGACAGATGCATTTCATAGAGTTTTGAAATAGCAGGAATAGGCTTGTAAGATTAAGTGTGCAAATATCCACTCTTGATAGAAGGTAAATGTAAAAAAAAAAAATTTAAAAAAATAGCATAATGAGGCTGCAATCATTGCACAAAATTCAGGTCACACGACCCTATAAGCCAATGATAGAATCCCTTGAATATTTCAATTTCTTTTTAGAACTTATTAGTAAAAGTTCTTGACAAGCCCATGGCTTTGGCTACTCAGCCTTATGACTCACAGTTTTTCATCACAAAAATCTATGAAAAAAGTTGCTAGTCAAAAAAATTATATATAGTAAAGCAATTATTATTTTAATTATCGTATTTACTCGAATCTAAGCCGCACCCCCAATTTTCTACACGTTTTCTGAGAAAAAAATTTTAAAATCTTTAAAAGGTTCATATATATCCAATACTTAAGAATTATTAAAAAATAAACTTTAATGAGAAATAATAAGAAGTTAATAATTTATTTTACCAGTATTAAGAACTTTCAAATGCATACATTAACCTATATTTATGTAGGTTATGTTTCATGTTTAGATAGGTAACCTATATTTAGGTAGGTTATGTATAGGTTCAGTATCATGTTTTGAAAATGAATTTCACTCCCATTGTAACAGCTGACTTTAGAATTGGTGCTGACGCGTCGCCATTTTCGCACACAATGTCATCTTCCGTGCCTGAACATTTATAATCAAAAATTATATCATTTTTTTTACGTCATTGACGTATATTTGTTTCATCCTTGTCAAATTTTCAGTGGCTGCTGCTCTGTTTCCATTTTTTTCTGCATAAAAAATTGCCTTCCTTTTCATACTTGCATCTTAGTGAACTCGTTTTGGTGCTGTTACCGATATCTTCAGTGTTTTGGGGATTAAAAGAAAGCATATGTATACACAAGAAAAATTTCCTCAATACGTTCAGACAACGATGTTTTGGATAGACTGAATACTGGAGATAAACTGGAGAATGGGATAAGTCATTGATACAAGTGCCCAAAATGGACGGTTACATTTTTCCTTTTGAAAAAGGTGGAAACTCAAATTCCCCCATCCAATAAGTGTTTTGCCTTCGATTGATTCCAAGCCGCACCCGATTTTCAGCAGTATTAACACTGGAAAAAGTAATGTGGCTTAGATTCGACTAAATACGGTATTTAATTTTATGAGTTTTTTTTGTTTTTGAAAACCGTATTTATTCGAATCAAACCGCAATTTTTTTTCAACGTGAAAATAATTGCATAATCTGCCTGTAATAAAAATCAGGTGCAGCTTAGAATCGAAGACGGAAAAATTCGTTGGGTAGGAGAAATCGAACATGATACAGACCGTTAATGCAGTTACAGGTTCATGCACATATTTAAATGTTTTTAATATTGGTGAAATAAATTATTTACTTATAGTTCTCATTAAATAATTTTTAACTTTGTAGATATTGGATATCAATAAATCACTTTACATTATTTATTTTTCACAAAAACTTATTGAGAATTTGGGGTGCGACTTAGAATTGAATAAATACGGTAGTTAGGGAAAAGGTAGAGTGAGAAGGAAAGCTATGATGCAAACCAATGAGCAAATGTTGGTTCTCAGTAACTACCGTAAAATCCGGCATATTACGTGCACTTTTAACACAAAAAATTAGATCAAAATTTATGGGTGCGCGTTATATGCTGGGTATGAAAAATGATAGTTTCAAAAATAAAAAAAGAGATGAGGATAAAAAAGTTAGTCTTCTACATAGATTGAATACTATTTATTTGAAAGAAATCATATACCTAATGAAATTTAAAGATTATGATTCTAAAGTGTACTATTTTTTCAAAATCCTGGGATAATACCACGAATATATGGCTTGAAAACATAGCAACATTGCACACGCACACTTCTTGTCATTAAGTAAAAAAGGGGGTGCGCGTTATATGGCGAATATACCTAAAAATTAAAAAATGCTGCATGAAAGTATGGGTGTGCGTTATACGCCGGATTTAACGGTAATCAGTGCATATATTGATTATAAAAATTGAATGAAGTTCTTAAAAAATATGAGTAAAAATATTGATAAATTTTCTTTCTATGAATATATAAATATTAACAAGTAGTTTATTAAGTGTGTAGGATAATATTCCTACCAATAAACCGTAGGCTGTGATTTAAAGTGTGATTTTTCTAATTTTGTTTTTTGAAGAAATCTTTTGCTTATATGTATTTTCAATTATATTTCACTCGGAAAAAAGTACAGATGTATTTGAAAATGCATTGTAGAAAAATAAAAGTATTAATCGCACATTCTGTTAAAAGCAGAACACTATGCTACCTTTTTCTCCAAGTAACCATCTTTAAAACGATTTGCATTTTTTTTCCAAAAAAAAAAAGTACTGGCCAGGAAATTTTATATTATGTCTGTGTATGAGACAATTTTTTTTTCAAATCAAATGTAATGTGGGAGGTCGGGTAAACATGCTTCTAGATACAAATGAGCTCCTAAAAATAATAGCCCAATGTAGTGATCATTTATTCTTTGACCATATAAGAAGTGCAAAGATATATATTCATACTTTTCCAATATTTAGTCACTCAGAATATTTATCTATTGGCGAGTTACAGCAATTATTTGTCTATTCCATTATACCGTATTTTCCTGTATATAATCTGCAGTGGCGTGTTATCCGCAGAGCCTTTTTTTTTTCAAGTAAAAAAATAAATGCTGTATAATTCACGGCAATTTTTACGATGAACAATCCAAAATATATACTGCCAATAATGTAGTGTCAGATAAAGTTTAAAAAAAATACGCAATATATAATTAAAATTATAAGTAATAAATTATATCGAAAAAAATTTTTCATAAAATTCTTTTCTCCATCAGGCATTTATTGTTTCCATAATTTCTGAACTTTCCATTTAAATGTCTGTGAATTCTGACGTCTAAAGGCTGTAATTTCTTTGTCAAATGTGGACTTCATTCTCATTAAGATGTGCTTCATTGTCCATGATTTTAAAGCTTTGGGTCACATTTTTAAAATTTAGCTTTGTTTTTCTCCACAATTGAATATTTGATTCGTCAACTTTAAACAATCTTGCAGTTTCCAGATTTTCTACTTCCGTAGCCTTCTGTATAACATTTAGTTCAAAATCAGCCATGTACTTTACACGCTTTTGCTTCAATATGACGATATTTGAACTTGAATATTTTCAGGACGAAACAACTCAGATCAAGACAGAATGAAAAATGATGCCGCTAGCGTTTAACAACTGTAATATCTTTCGGGGAACCAAATTCGTTCTTGAATGTCATTGAACAAAACTGATTGTAGCTGAAATACGTTGGCCTAGTCGCAAAAGCTTTCAGCACCATTTTATATATATATTTTTTAAAACTACATGGTATTTCTTTCAAAATTTTACTGTAAAGCTTTTCTGATGAGGAATGTTTTTTATGACATTATCCATGGTGGGGTATAATATGCACAACAAAATTTGAAACTTTTTTTAACACATAATCCACGGATTATATACAGGAAAATACGGTATTTGTGCTAAAATGGTAGATTTCTATATACATGTCTGTATTTATCATATTATATTATATATGTGCGTACATTATAAAAAATTGAAATATATTTATTTCTGTTTTGAAGGTTTTTAAAAAATTTTTTAAATGTAACACTTAATATATTTTATTTTTCATGGCCTCTTAAATTAAGTTTGAGACATGAATTAAAATTACTTATACTTTCTGAAACTAAACAATGTTTTGCTCATCTGACTGCAGTTCTATAAAATTATTCACTGTTATTATGATGAATATTTATGAATTTAAATTTATAATGTCCATAGTTAAAATAGTTAAGGAATTTCATGGAAACCATAGGATTTGTTTTATAATGTACATCTATTAAAATTTTATTATGAACAATCATACTACACATATGCTGGACTTATCAGATTATGTTAAAATGAAATTTGACGGCTTGTGTAATCATTAGGTCAGTCGTGAAACTCATCGATATTTGAAGGATGAAGAAATGCGTGAAGAAGGAGGTACTCCGTCCATTGTTGGAGCTATACGGGCTGGTATGGCATTTCAGTTGAAAGAAGCTATTGGAACTGAAATAATTGCTGTGAGAGAGGAACAAATTTTCAAGTATGTAGGGTATTGTATGCATTATTTTTTATTAAGTGTATTGTGGTATTGATTTTGTAATTAAGTTTAATATTTTAGGTTTATTACACTTTTGTTGAGCACTTTTGCACAGTATTGATTATTACAATTTTTTTACTACATTTTTTTTATAAATTATTGTTAATTGTTTGACAATTTTTAATTCTGGCTTATTCTGCAATAAAAATGGTTATTTATTTTCTGTAAGGTAGTTATTTATTCATCTGTGGGAAGTGATTATTCTAAAATTATATGCTTTATATTAAAATTTTATGGACAAATTTCTTTTGACTCGACATGCAAAAGATAAAGTTTTGCAATTTATGAATGAATAACTGGAAATCTTTGAAAAATCCTGGATGATCAGATCTACTGCATTAAGTAGATCTTATATCCCATATCCATTTTATTTATATTAGTCATCCAACATGAATTTGGACAGGCAATAAATTAAAATGCAGCTGATTGGCAATTAAAATAGCCAAATCTAAGCTTCCCTCTGAACAATATGCATGCGTAAAGAGATTGGCGTGATGCCTATTTCGACAGACCTGGAATTACATTGTCTGTTTCTATTAGAGTTTCATTTTAAGTTGAACCTGAGTGACTGGTACAGGCATATCTGGAACTCTGTTTTTTCACGATTTCTTAGATATAAATTAATTTCAAGGAACTCTGTTTGGTATGCTGTATTTTTTTTTCATTTTCTGGTACAAAATAGACTTATTTCATTATTATTTTTTTGTTACTGTGTTTTCTTTTTTTATTAACACAGCAGATCCTCTACTAGATTAAATGCAACATCGAGGCGATTCTAATTCAATCATTTTGAATATATCAAATTGAATGGCATTTGCGTTTGAAATTCTGTTGAAAAAGCATACTGTATCAACAAGTTAGAGTAATACAGTTATTTATAGGGTGTGTATATGTTTACTCTATAACATTAAAACTAATGCACCAAAAAGAATTTATTTCTATGGGAGGGAGCTCCTAATGCACATACCTTACAATATGCCCATCTATCACTGAAATTAACAATGATATCCTTAGTAGTTACATTCATCAACTAACAAATATCCTTTTAAATTTTAAGACCTTCTGCAACCTCACTGCACAAACTGCAAATAAATTCAGTTTTTGGAAATCTCTTATCTTTGCAAGCCACTACCCAGTGGTCAATCAGATTGCTTTCTCTCAACTCCATTCTGTATCCTTTGACTTTTCAACCATTTTTTACATTTAGTCTCTGTGCTATTCCCAGATTGGTCAAGCAAAACTCCACTCACTTTGCATTTTCTTTAATCTTACTCACGGATTTTTCATGAAATTTTTCTTCTTGGCTTTTTATTTCTTGGTTTTTCACAGCTTGGCATTTTAATTAACATTTTTTAATGTTAATGACGTTTTCTCTTAATTCTTTTGTTTTCATTAACAATCATAAAACTCAAACTCAGTGGCACAACAACCCATGAGAGCCAGGGCCTACTGTGCCCATCCCAACATATGTGACCATTGAGTGCTGAGGTGCATGAGCAAGTGGCCCGATCAGGTGGTCAGTCTGAAGTGAGACCCCAAGTGTTAAAGTTCACAAGTAAGCTATTAACATTCATGGGCTATCATAATTTGTTGATTGCAATGGTTCAAATTTCAGATTTAATATAAAAGTCTAAAAAGGGTTTCATGCATCCATAACCAGTCTTCAATTCCTTATGATAGAATATCCCAATAATTCACTTTTGACAGCCAATGAATGTCTAGCATTGTAACAAAGCATCTAGATGTTAAAAGCAGGAGACATTACAGTGTTAAGATATTACACGAATGTGGGCTTCTATCAACCCATGGGAACTTTATCAATGCCCAGCAAACAGTATGAGTAGATGGGAAAATAAAATTGTTTGGTTTGGAGCTCTGTTGGCAGGAGTGAAAGAACTACAACCCTACTTAATATCAAGAAAGTAGCAATCCACCGAGAATGACACCGGAGCACGAAGACAGAATGATCTCCAATAGGCGTTTAGTCCCTGATGCATGCTTATCCAATTAACTACCCAATAAGTAACCAGTAACTATACAATGACCATTGGTAGGCAACTCTGGGAATGTGTGCTGAGTCAGAGGCCATTACACCTACTGCCCTTTGCTGCTGCACCCGCTTGGTGCATTAAACATGAAATCTCCCTAACTGTAGTAAAATTACTTTCAGTGATGAGTCGAGCTAACTGAGCCCTGATGACCAGCCAAGATGTATGTGGCCACCTCCAGGGCAGCTTGATGTTATCCTCCTTGCAGCTGGACAGTTAGGAGTAATGGCTTGAGGTACCATTTCATTTGATAATTGAATCCCTCAACGTATGTTTCAACAGGTTAATGCCTGGTCACGCAACACATGCCTTTTTACTACTTGTCTTTTGTGCTTTCAATACTTTATTGGCTAGTGGATCTCTAGATATCTATCTAATAAAGCCTATTTGAGTTCACAATGAAGCTGGTAATTTCTACAGCCGCTGGATCCTGCCAATGTAACTCACCAACTGGACCGTATATGGTGCAGAATTCAGAAGGAGAGATCTGCACTCTTCACGTTTAGCTGGATAATCTTGCATCTGGGCATGGTTGATTTTTTCCCTATCTTATAGCTGCATTTCCTAAATAAAACGTTTAATTCTTATGATGCTGTTGGCATTTAGTTATCAATACATATACGTCACATCGTCCAATTTTCATCCTCATTTGAGTAACCTATTGGCTTTTTGTATTATAGAGTATTATGCTGTATAATATTAATGGTTTTTTTCTTCTATTTTTAGGATGGTCCTTAATAAATGGGAGAAATATTCCTGAATTCAAATATTCTTGAAGCACATCTGTAAAAAGGTTGCCAATCTTTCTTTTGTAATATGTCATTTAACATCTGGCCTGGGTATTTACACTCAGCAATTTTGTGTGTGCTTTGTTAAATGACTTGTTTGGAATTCAAACTCGAAGTGGATGTGCTTGTGTGCTGGTCCATATGCTTTAGATTTGCTTGGAATTAGATGAGTCCTTAGCTCTTCGTTTTGATGAACTTCTTGCTGAAAACAAGTAAATACTTAAATTTTGTTAATATTTGCAATATTAATATTTTAATTTAATTTTTAGTATATTTATTCGCAAGGTAACAAAGGGGTATTTACTGGGCATAAAATGACTGCTTTCTTAAAGTTACATGTTACTTTTTAAAAATATTTTTGTGTAAAATTACACTACCTAACTGCTTGGTGAGAATTTGAGTGAGTAGCAAAACACACCACCCCTGCATGAATTAGCTTTATTTGGTTTAATGTAAATATAGTCCCGTGTTTGAAAATTAGTATTGATATGGCATTTCATTTGCTTATGACCATCAGCATGTGATTTTAAACTATATTTTAAAACTAAATCAAATGCTATACAAGTCTGTAAGGTTTTAGTTGAATGATCTTTTAGTTTTTTAAATGAAATAATAATAAAAAACTTTTGTATAAAACAGATTTGACATTCACTAATCCTCAGTGGTGGTATGCTATGACTGAAGGATGTTGTATACTATTTTGTCTTTGTAGCTTGATGATAACTTCAAATGTACAATTAGATTTTTTTCTTTTCTTTTGTAATTTTAAATTTGTTTATTATTTATGAAAGTAAATAGTAGACTTT
>BMAU01005782.1:0-50939 GCA_019973935.1 Trichonephila clavipes | reverse complement strand
TGGTCGAGGCTACCAAAAATGATTCTTTCATCAATTTCATCAATTTTTCATTAATTTCAGGCCATTGCACCAATGATACGATCATCGATGCTTCAGTTAATCAGGGGGTAGAATGCTTTTATATCAATCAACTCATTAGACTCAATTAAATTCAATAAATCATCGAAGACAAGTGTAAGATTAAATAATAAGTTTAATGGAATATGGAGTACGTCTGCACTCGGTCACGTATACAAGATCTCTGGTGTCAACAAAGCATGTTTTTACAAGCAGCGCCCTCTGTATTGAGGGGTTCTACCACTGATCAATAGTGACAAATAGGACTTGGAGTATTAAAACTTACAGAATACAAATTAAGAACATCGTAAGAAGTGATACCAAGTAATGTAATTTAATTAGATAAAATTTCTTTTGATTTGAGAAAAATATTGGTTTATATATTCTCGAAAGCCCCAAAATTCTTTTCTTGGAAAGTTGAGCATTAGCAGTGCTGATTTGAATATACACATGTATGTACATAGGAAATAGTATTAAATTTTAAATTAGTTTCGAATAATTGAATAAAATGTTTCAAATGTTCGATACATCGCCATTTTAAGAGATGGTGACGCCAAGAAAACCACACCTAATGGAGAGGGATTTCAATATCCAACGAAAGAATTCGTGCGCAATAACGTCTGACAACATAATATGGCCGCTCTCAATGGTCACTTCTACACCGGCTACGAACTAGTAAGGTACAACGTCCTTTTAGCTGTTTCGTTTGAAAGACAAAGACAGACCCCTCTTTCGACCTAACCATGTTTGGCATCCCCATCTCACAAGTGAACCCTGCTCTCTATTCAAGCTGTCGTTTATTTTTTTATTTTATAAATAATTAAATATCGTAAGCGTGATTCTTAATTTTCCTTACGTTAACAATTAATTGTTTGTTTTTCACTATACAACTAGACACTGCATCCGTATCCATAGTGTTTAAAAATAAAAATATTTAAATACAGTATATGAATTAGCGATAGCAAATTAATAACAGATTATTGATCAACTTGTGGTTTTGTAACGAACTCTGTTTCAGTTGGTAGAAAGCGTTACACAAGAAGGGCTATCAAATATCAGCTAAACTGACTGTCCACTAATTCAGCGGTCTCTGATGTGTTTTCACAACTTTCTTAAACATCTCAAAGGGGCTCAATAGGACTTAAGTCTAGGATTCTAAGGTAGTCAATTGATGATAGAAAAGTCAGAAGAATGCTCATACAACAGGCGGTAGCCAACCAGAAACCTTGAGGAGGTGCATTTGTCTTGTTGAATATGCTACAAATTCATCTGAAGACAGTAAAACGTAATGGATAAAGGTGATGGCCCAGCAACTATACGTGTACCAAATTACGTTGAAAAAGATTTATCGAAGTATCAGGATCCCCCTAATTTGCAAGAGAAAAACACTCCAGACCATCATTGAGCTGCCATGACCGTGTACAGTTTCAACCTAATATTCAGTATCCAGGGCTTCATCAGCTTGACCGGTGCCGATTCCAGGTCTACAGGCCGCTAGCACTGGCCTGTACATCTTATAACCAGAGAATCTGGTAAAGTCTAACTTATCCGGGCGCCTTGGCACCACGCTCAAGCGCCAATGGGGTAAAACGGCTTTTTGAGCCTGGCTTGCGCAGCCAGGTAATGAGCACTCTAGTGGGCCTACCGCTTTCAAAGCCCATACGATGAGCAGTATTGCTAAAGTGGGGAGGCATCCCCTTTCCACACACTTTATCGAATATTCTCAATATGCTCTTGACACTGTCGACCTTGAAAATCTGGCTCGACGATTCAGAGTTGAATTGCCTACTGTTTGTTCGCGATTGAATGAGTCTAAATCAGAAATTTTACCCATATTGACAGTTGAAACGACTGAGCAATCACTGTACACAAGCCATATATGCAATTACCACAGTGTTCTTATGTGCATAATTCATTGGATCTGCTCATACAGCTTCGTCTTATTTCATTTTATTTGACAAATAACATTCCATGACAAGATTCAGGATAAAATCCGATGGCCCTAAATTACAAAATTACTAAAATACTTCTGACTCTAAGTTCAGTAGCCCTCAATAAAAGAGACATAAATAAAAAATGAACCAGACGTTTAAGTGGGATGTTAATCTGCTGAACCGAAAACAATTCTTAAAATGGATTTAGTGGTTCATAGAAGATATATATCTAAGAAAATTTTATAATTGTCTTAATAATTTTCTTTATCGCGGTCTCCATGAGATAATACCCACACTTCAAAGCCAATTGTTTTTGACACACACACATCCAATAAATAAATATAAACATATTCCATCTGCTTTGTGTGCTTCAATAAGATACATTACAAAAAAACAAAATATAATTTTTAATATGTTATTTTTAACAAAAGGTATTATCAAAGTATTTGAAAAATACTCATAAAAGATCTTACAAAAAAGTATTTAATGCTATTTTAAAAGTTATCCTTTGACTAATTAATCTTGTTATTCTGAACATGACTTTTAAAAAGTATTCATTACATTTAAAACTGATATGTCCAGGATGCTAATCTTAAATTTCAAAGTATAGTAGTATATTCATCTTATTCATTTGCTCAAAATGTGAACACACATTTAAAAATAATATGTGAAATAAAATATCCTCTTATTAGGTTTACCAATATTTTTGAAAAAAACGCCTTAAGCATTGCTTTTAATTCTGCATACCTGTTAACAAAAATTTTCATAAATTCCGTAGAAATTTTTCATTATGGATTATATATACACTGGTGTGCAAAAATTAAGGACGAAGTCGAAAAATTAGCATATCAGCTTAACGAAGAGGCAGAGCGGACAGAAAGACCAATCAGGAGATTAAGTAAGGTGATGTACGGTAGCACATGCGCAGATATGCAGGTAGACGTAATGGGGGAGTGTCTGAGTAGTATAAAGCATGTTGTCGGTGTAAGATCAGTATTTCTGGCAAAGAGATTGCACGCCGTATAGCAGTTAAAATCACACCGAGTTGCTGCCTCAGCGAGAAATGGCGAATAATCAATCTGTTAGAAGACATCTGGATGCTTTTACCCGAGGTCGAATCATTGGGAAGTTGGAGGAAGGCCGCGTGAGTGAGTTAATATTAACGTCGCACTGTTCAGCTACACGAGGGCTTTTGGCGACGGACCACGTAATTTTGAACCATGGTCAGGTGACGTGGACGACACCTGAGCTGGCTTCCCCTCTCTAACTGCCACACCACACCAACGGGAGGACGTTTCAGCTCTCGACAGATTTAACGTGCATCGCTGCCCTACACGGCGGGTCTTTAGTGGTACTAGGATCGAACTCATGACATGCCTGCCATGGTTGGATACCTTAACCACTGGGCTACCGCAGCCCTGGAGGAAGGCCGCAGTGTGACAAGTGTGGCTGCAGAGTTCGTAATTGCTCACAGCATCGTTTCATGACTTTGGAGACAATTCAAACTACAGGAACAGCTATCTGGGGGTTCAGTAGTGGTCGTCCATGAGGAACCACACCCGCAGATGACCGGTACATTGTCTTACAGGCCAGAAGAAACAGGCGGCAGACAGCGGGAGAAATCGCTAGACACACGGCACATGCGACTGGACGACCGATATCGCGTTTTACCGTGGCCAGAAGACTGCACGGTGGTGGTCTGTTTGCATGACGCCCTGTACGGTGTGTACCTTTAACACCTGCCCATCGGAGAAGGCGTTCTCTGTGCTGCCGGGAACACCGGAATTGGAGAGACAATGAATGGGGACGAGTACTCTTTACAGATGAGAGCAGATTCAGTTTGAGGTAGCGTTCTCATCATACTCATCTGGAAGCAGGGAAGCCGCAATCATCCCTCGAACATCATTGAAAGGACATGTATGGAGGTCGCGGTGTTCTCGTTTAGGGAGGCATCATGCTTGTAGTCGTACAGACCTTCACATCTTCGACGCAGGTTGTCAACGGGACCCGTTATTTAACGAGATTCTTCTTCAATATGTGCGTCTTTTTAAAGACGCTGTGGGTCTGCAGTTCCTTTTCATGGACGACAATGCACCATGTTATCGCACAGTAGCTGCCGAACAGCTCTTTGAGAGTGGGATATTGAACGTATATATTGGCCGGCACGATCTCCGGATCTCAATCCCCATCGAGCATGTATGAATTTCTAGGCAGGCGCTTGGCAGCTCGTACTTTACCACCAGTAACGATTCCGGGAACTTCGATTGGCGCTGCAAGACGAATGGGCAGAAATGCCTCAACAACTCATTGACACCCTCATTCTCAGCATGGGTAGACGCTGTAGAGAACCTGCCTAACTTTCGGGGAGATCATATTCCCTACTAAAGACCGGATGTTTCTTGCTGGACACCCATCACAAGGGATGTTTCGGGCTTCAGTCGCATTGCGCTCCATGCTACTTTTTCAATCAAGCTTTTTTATCCCTCTGATTTCTCTTTAGTAAGTGTTGCTTACATTACCATGTCGCGCCTTGCGTATTGGGGATCTTACGGTATTAAATGTGTTGATTTGGAAAGCTTTTTTGTACAAAGTTATATTGAAAAAACCGTCTCGTCCCTTAATTTTTTGCACCAGTGTATTTCCAACTATTCGTTTGATTAAAATATCAAATCTGTTTTCGTTAGTAAGTATTTTTATATATATATATATATATATATATATATATATATATGTTATGTTGTTACTTGGGATGAATTCGTAAACTGGGATTTGCCAGAATAATCTGTTTATTTTTAAAACAGGAATAAATAAAAGGGAGAATAACAATTAATGAATGAGTGAAACATTTAAACGCGCGTCGTAGCCTGGTGGCTTTCATTATTTTTAAGAGTTATTACTGCTTTGCTGATGCGCGTCTGCCTCTCTTGCGGTCAAACGGATTCTGGTGAGTTCTGATGTTCCTTCGTCGCTCCTTTCCCCGTCCAGGGACATTGCCCTCTCTGGGGATGCTAAGGGCTTGCAATAGATGCCTTCAACTTCTGATCGGCCATTCTAAAAATGAGCTGACCACAGCGAAAAAGAAAATCCAAAATGTTGCAAGCAAACCTATAAAACAAGGGTAAACAGTGAAAAGAAAAAAAAATAACAAGTGCGATGTTTTCAGTACTTCACACAGGTGTTGTTTTTCTGGAAGTAGTTCGTCATTGCTGCTCACAGCTATTCAAAAAAAGCTATAAAAGGGGAAAGAGAGATAAAAGTTCAGTTCGTTATTCAAAGTTCTGTTCACAGAGAGTCACTGTGGGGGAACTCAAATTGCGGTCGTAAAATCGTCAGGCATCAGCGGTTGACCACCTCTTCATGAAATCAACAGCTGTGGATGTAAGATGAGGACCTTCGTGTTGACCAACATTTTTAACTTCATTTCTGTCATGGGGTTTGACGGTCTTAATTAGGTAGGGTCCGTAGAAATTGGGTCGTAATTTGAGTCGTATTCGGAACTGGGTTCTTTTGATTGTCACTGGTTCGTCTTTTTTATATATGTGTTGTTTGCGTTTTTTAACGAAGTGGGCTTTACTCTTGTTTGGCTCTTTCAACTTCGTATCCAAAATGATGGAGTTTAGGAAATCAATATGTTTAAGCAAATCGTTTTTCTCTTTGGCAATGGCTTCATTCTCATCACTATCACTTGTTTTGTTAGCATTTCTTCCACTAGACTTTGACTTCTTAGTTTTGCACTTGCTAGGGGTTAATTTCTCGTTCTTTAGTTGACATCGATGTTTTTAGGATGATCGTTTGATTCCGTTTTGTGTGTTTACGATGAGTATTTTTCTGTTAACGATGCACATTCAATTTCTTTCTCAACAAGTCGCCGTTCTGTAATTTTAAGTGTTTCTTGTAAGATCTCGTTCTTCAAGTTTAACTAACTTGTCAACCTTTCTAAATTTGATTCTTCTAATTCATGCAATTTATCTAATAACGCCGTTTTCTAATGATAATGTAGATGTGTTAGATACGTGCATTTTCAATTTTTACATTTATCTTCTGCATTTTTAAATTTTAGTTGTAATACTTCTGAGACATTATCTTTTAATTCCGATTGGTTATGTGCCTTAGATACATTAATTAAATTAATAAAGTGATCCTTTTTTCTTAGGTATTACTTCTATACCACTTGCACTAATTTTAAATTCAGTTTGTTTTTAAAACATCAGTTCCAATAATTACATCAATAGTTGTTTGCGAATTGCTAATAACATAAATGTCAAATCATAAATTTGTTATCTTCAATATTAATAGTAGATTTAAAAGATCCAAGGTTTTAATTTCACTCTTACCGAGAAGTTTATTTTTCGTAGGATTTAACGTCGGTCTTCAGAAATTTGATAAACACTTTTTTTCGTATTAAAGTAATAGTACTACCGTATCAATAAGAGCATCAAAATCATATCCATTAATTTTAACAGTTTTTACGCATTTCTGATGAGGAATTGATTTCATTAACAACTTCACTAAAAACCTCATTAACTTCATTTTTAACATCAGGTTTTTAAATACACATTGAGAGCTTTTATATTAGAATTGGTTACAATTAAAACATTTTAAACCTTTATTTTTATGGTAACATTCATTAGAAGTATGATTAAATAATCACAATTATAACAACGTATACGTTCATCTCTCTTATTAACATTAGCATCATAAAATTGATCTTTATTATGAAATTTATTATCAGAACACATATTTTATTAGATGTAGGAAAATCATACTGCTTAAATTTTGTACGCTTGTTTTCATTATCAATACAATAAGAATTATTTTTGCATAAAAACCTTTTCATATATCTTTAACTTTTCTTTAAATTCTGAAATGCTTTTACATGCATATAATATCAATTTATTATGGTTAGAATCAGGTATACCAGTTATACAATACATAATCAGGCTTTGATCGTCTAAATGAAAGTGTGCTTTTGAAGCAATTTCACGCATGGCCAAAAAATATTCAAATAGAGATTTCGTAGGGCGTAATTTCCGTTTTTGCATTTCCTTGTGGACGTCGTAAGAACAAAATAAATCTTCAAATTCTTCAATTAATGCAGCTTTAAAGAACTATACGTTAATATGTTATGGAGAGTTTGGATAAAAGTCTTTGCAGGACCTTGAAGCAAACGTTTAACACAAATAATTTTTTGCAAATCAGATATGTGTGGGATAAAAATAATGTTTTCTTCTACGTCGCAAAAAGCTTTAACGCTGTAATTATCATTTCCCGTAAACGACCTCATAGTTGAAAAAAGGTCCTTTAACAAAAATACATTCTCTTCGTTCCCTCTTTGGCTTTGATTTCGTTGTGTTTGAGGGAGGGGAAAAACATCCTGCGGAGAAGGCAAGTGATAAATTGGCGGGGTGAGGGGTTGTTTATTCGCGTCGTTCGTAGATTCTAGCGAAAAGGGCGCCGAATCTTCGTCTTCGTCATCCGTCAATTGTTCGGTAAAATTATTTTTAAAGATGCAAGATCTGATAGATTTTCAAATATACGCTCGCTTAATTCTTTGGCGCTTCCACGCGCAATTCAGTCCTAATATAGTGCAAACGGTAATAAGTTCAGTTTTCGTAAAGTCCTTTAAAATTTTATCCTTTCGTGCTTCAATGTCGTAATTCTGTGGGAAACCCGCGAATTTTTTTTAACTCTTTTCTAGAAGATTTACTGTAGGGTTCGTCATTAACAATTTTGTGCAGAAGTTGCACCGTTGAAGCAGGGGCCGTCTTTAATATGTTCGCAATAGCAGCAATTTCCTCTAGACAGACCATCGTAAATAAATATCTTCAGAACAATAAAGGGAGTAAATTGGAATGGACTCACCGTTGATGATTTCGTCGTTGTGGTTTTCGTTGTCGGTTTCGCCGTTGTGGTTTTCGTTGTCGGTTTCGCCGTTGTGGTTTTCGTTGCCGGTTTCGTCGTTGAAGCGTGCGTGGTCCACCAGTCTTGACTCGTTGTATTTTCTAGGGGTTTTTAATTTTAATTTAATTTGAGGCCGAGCTCCCAAATGTTATGTTGTTACTTGGGATGAATTCGTAAACTGGGATTTGCCAGAATAATCTGTTTATTTTTAAAACAAGAATAAATAAAGGGAGAATAACAATTAATGAATGGAGTGAAACATTTAAACGCGCGTCGTAGCCTAATTGGCTTTCATTATTTTTTAAGAGTTATTACTGCTTTGCTGATGCGCGTCTGCCTCTCTTGCGGTCCAAACGGATTCTGTTGAGTTCTGATGTTCCTTCGTCGCTCCTTTCCCCGTCGGGGACATTGCCCTCTCTAGGGGGATGCTAAGGGGGCTTACGGCGAATTGCCCCTTCAACTTCATATATATATATATATATATATATAAAATGGTTGAATTCTATTTTCTGATAACCGAAAATTATATTATTTTAATATTTTCCTTACCTTTTTTTTTTAGAATACTCTGCTATAAATACTTGTAAAAAACTCGTAAAAATGTTATTTAGAATCAATTTTCAAAATTTTAATTATCAGGCATTTTTCTTTTTTCCATAATCATTCTAGTATATACTTTTTGCTTATTTCTGAAATGTTTGTTTTCATTTCCTTTTATAAAAGCAATGCAAAAGCAAATTCATTTCAGTTCTTTTTTAAAAATTGTTTATCTTTTTTTTTTCCATTTCAGTTCTTTTTACTTTTTAGTTTCACTTAATACCAAACGATAAAAAAAAAAAGAAACACACTAAACTGGTTTTCTTTTCTTTTCTTTTCAAACTGAAACAATTAAAAAAACATTATTTTTCTAAACATGATTTTTTTTTCTACATATCATTTAAAATTCAGAAATGAAGGGAAAAAATCAGCAATTTAGTCAGTCGAAAATCAATATTTCTAAAACTAACGATACCATTTTTTCTAAAAATTCATGCCAAAATCCACCGAATAAATAACTCCAATTTTTGTATCTAAATACCATTGATTTGATTCACAATTGCTGATATAAGCATTGCAAATGATGCCTAATCTTTCATTTTATTTGATGGACGACGTTCCGTGAAACGATTTATGATGAAATCGATGCCAGTAATCTAAAAATTGCTCGAATACTTCTGACTTTAAGTTCAGAAAAATAAAACGCTGAAGACAGGATCAAAACAACTCAAATGAATGCGATTCTTTTCTTCTTTTTTTTTATATCATGGCAACGATTCGAGATATTTGAATCGTAGAAGCAAATGGAGAGTAGTATTTGATGAATAGTCCTCATTTCTAGGAATTTATTCTCATTTCGTTTCTCGATATCGATAGTTTTATTTTTTCTTAAAAACGAAAAAACTTTTCTTAAAGATTCTGCACTTTAAGAATTTAAGTAGGGTGTTTAGTGTTTATAGAGAAAAAAAATCTGCAAATTAAGATTATTTCTATAAAAGGAAATTTATATATATATATATATAAAGAAAATATTCTGAAAAAAGCTGAGTAATATATATCCAGACGAGATTAATTAATGATTTAATTATGTATTAACTAATTTAGTTAACCACCTAATGATATGTTTATTGATTTATTTAATGATGTACTGATCAGTCTCTTTTACCCAAAATAATTTGATTCATTATATTTTTTGGAGCTGATGTTGCTGAAAACATTTTTTTTGTTTCCTATAATATGTTGATCGTGATAATTTTTCATTAATGATGATTTTTTATTATCTTATAATCAGTCTGGAAAAAATTATCATGTATCAAATTCGTACCCAATATAGTACCAGGGCTATTCAGTAGTAATAAGACTAAAATTATTTTTAAAAAAACAGAATACCTTTAATCGTCATCATTTACATGTTTTTTTCAGAATAGCTTCCGTGTCACGTAATGCATTTATTCCAAGTTCTGTCCCTTCTTAAAAACATGTAGAAGTCCGTTTTATGAGAGCTGCTCCGCAGCCTTTGCACTCATGCTTTGTTGCTTGCAAAAAGTTTGCAAGTAATGGTTGTTTAAGTTGAGGGAAACAGTCAGAAATCGCATGGAGTGAGATCAGGACTGTACAGAGGGTGTGGTAAAATCTCTACGTTGTTCTTTACGAAACACCCTGTACGCAACGAGCAATGTTTACGGTTAATCATTGTCATGGTGCAATAGGAAGCCATTTCGAAGCAATGGACGTTTTCCTTTTAACGTGTTGTACCATTTGTTCTTGGGACATTCGCGTAGTACGAGTCGTTTACGGTAGTACCGGGTTCGACAGCGTGTTGATACACAATTCCTTCATAATTAAAAAACTATGGCCCATAACTCTACCAGCCGATTTCACAGTTTTTGTTTCTTGGGGTAGGTGAAGATGGATGTTTCCATTCAGTGCTTTGTTGTTTTATGGTTGGATCATAGTAATACAACCAAGCTTCGTCTTCTGTGATAAAGCGTTTTAAGGCATTGTTGCCTTCTTGTTCCAGTCTTTAATCATATCGTATCATATCAAGGTTTTCGATCTGATTTTTTGCAGATTTTCTTCCATTTCGACAACTGACCGCGACCCATAGGCGCCCACAAACAATCCGTAAATCAAGTGCATATTTATCAGCTTGGTGTTTGTATAAAGTTTCATACCTTTCTTCGGGCAGGAGCGGCTCAAATGGCTGCGGTAGTAAACGGAAGCTGAACGTCGTAGGGAAATGGAAAGCGGAGCGTTCATTCATCCCATATCTGGATAGTAAATGTAAGTGTCCTGATTGTGGTAGAGCCTTGATGGGAGATAAAGTCTTCTGATTGGTTAGAATGAGGTAGTAAGGGTGTGTGGTCAAGGTGACTGCTTCGGAGAGTATCAAAGTCGGTGGAAAGTTCATGGTGTTGGATGAGAGACTTGAATGTGATATATATTGGTTGATATTTACTCTATAAGAAAGCACTCTATAGACTGCCCTGAGACTTTGGAACTTAGCAATGGGGAGGTTCGGCAGCTAGACTGAGTGGGATTCATTAGTGGAAACAGCATAAAAATTTAATTTAAAGAAATAATAAAATTTTAAAGACAGAAAGAATACTAAATTTAGCTGACTGTGATCATGCAGTTCTGTTTCCGCGTAAATGTTCTCGTGAATAACGCCTAGCGCCGAATGAAGACATTTCTGACCATAGGTTGCTTGCAAATCTGAATCCTTGATATCCCTACATCCCCTTAAAGTTTTTCCCAGTGATTCTGGGACACCCATGTATATTTTGCAAATTTGCACGGGTGCAAGCAGCGATGAGTCCGATTAATTGAATAACAACAAATGTTTCATGGACAAGGGACGAACAAATGGCTACACGATGAATATACACACAAAGAAATATAATAACCAGATTATTAACAGTAGTGGAAAAAGCATTCGTTATAAATAAACTTTACATCCTTCAGAAAGGGCGCTCAGGAACAGTTCGGCTAAGAAGGGCAGATTTAAAATCTCTCTGTCTTTATCGCAAATCACCGTACAATGAGATTCTGATTTCGAATGATTTACTTAGCAAACTCCATTGACCTTTTAAAGCATCATGGAAATTCAGGAAGAATTTTTTGACTTTCGATGGTTACTTAGCGATATGATATTTTTTCGCAAAGAACTAGATAAAGTCGCAATCTGATAACTCTGGTCAAAACTTCTATTTTGGGTTGCCATAATCTTATTTTTCAAGTTTATGTTGGGAGTAACTTCTCAGTAAAGTTCAATTTTCTGAGAAGAAAGGGAGTACCACCGCAGGAAAATAACAGTCATGGATGTTTCAAGCCTTTTCTGTGTAGTACTTGATGGAATTTTTAAAAAGAAATTTAGAAACAGGGAGAGAAATTTCCCCCAAAGTACATTTAGTTAAATATAAGAATTGGAATAATATTACATAAAATAAAATGATGTTGAAAAAACAGTAAAAGTCATTATTAAAATCTTTTAATGATGGTAATAAAATTTCAACTAACATTAAAAATTGGAAGAGTTATCCTAATACTTTAGAAATTTATATTTTTATTCAAATATCATGGATTTTTATTTGAAATTTTTGGCAGATATGGCAATTTTTAAGCCCTTTTATGTCTTTTTCTTTTAAAAGATAGATGTGAAAAGAACATTTTAAAATCTTTATAGCTTAAAAACTTAAGTAATTGATGTTTATAAAGCAGGTTTATTTGACGCATTTGAAATTATTCAGGTTATTTTAAGAATGGTCTTAAAGCGCTTAAAATTTTTAAAAGGTATGAAGATTTATATTGTGTGTATTCTCCAACATAAAATTTATTAAATACATCTATAGATATTTTTAATGTTTTATACAGATGAACATTTAAGGTAATATATATAATTCAATTCCACACAAGAATAGTTTATTTTTCAAGAAACATTGCGACATATTTTATTAATAACTGTATTACTTATGATTTCTTGCTTACAATTTTCAGAGATAAATTCAAAGAAAGCTACATTCATCTATTTGTTGTATATATTTAAATAAATTTACCTTTTCGTAAGCGTATATTGTCAATTCACTTTCAAAAAGTGCCACGTAATAAAAACTCTCTCTCTCTCTCTCTCTCTCTCTCTCTCTCTCTCTCTCTCTCTCTTTATTCAATATATCCTTTCACCAAACTTTCAAACAGTTAAGCAAAATATCGAAATGATGTATAACGTAGCTTAAGAATTGTAAATAATTTTTCAAAAGCAAAGTTTATAATTTTGTAATTGTTTGAAAAAATACGAAATTTGTTGCTTGCCAAAGCAAATATTTTCTACTTCTTGTTTTTAATTTGTAAATCGGAAATAATTTTATTTTCTGAAGGTAAAATAAATTACTTGAAGAATCTCAATTTTTAGGTGTAAAGAACATTCAAAACAAAACAAAAAATAAATAAAAATAACAAAAATAGAATAAATAAACTATTTTTTTTTTCAAGTCCTAGACCAAGATGGGAAACCTTTTTTACCATTGGAGGCCGCATGTAAATTAAGTAGTAATAAAGGAGTCTGCATAAATTGATGTACCTATAAATGGAAGCTTTTATGAAATTATTATAGTTTTTGTACAGATTTAAATTTTGTGCATTATATATAGAAAAGTTATTATTAATTAAATCTTATTTATTTTATTATTCGACAAAAAATTTACTACATAAAATATTTTTTGTATTCACATAAGGGTAAAAACTTTTCATATCATTTCATTTATGATTATTTTTCTGTAAATTTATTAAATTCCTAGATATTGTTGTAACCCCTTCTATATTTCACTGTTGGTATTTTTATATAAAAAAAGGTGTTTTTAGAGGTATAGAACTTTTTAAATTGCAATAAAACAACGATCTATCATTCGATTGACATGAATTTTTTTTCATTCGAAAGATAATCTTGTGGCATTACATTTTTAAATATGATTTCTGGCATAGGACTGCTACGGCTGGCTCGGATGTAGTCAATCTGGACGTCAATTTACGATGATTTTTCAACATTTGTGACCGTATATCGGCAATAACACGGCGAATTTTGTCTTCCAAATGGTCAAGCGTTTGTGGCTTATCATGCATAGACCAATGACTTTACATAGCCCCACAGAAAATAGTCTAGCGGTGTTAAATCTACAAGAATCTTGGGAGGCCAATTCACAGGTCCAAAACGTGAAATTAGGCGGTCACCAAACGTGTCTTTCAATAAATCGATTGTGGCACGAGCTGTGTGACATGTTGCGCCGTCTTGTTTGGAACCACAGCTCCTGGACATCATGATTGTTCAATTCAGGAATGAAAAAAGTTAGTAATCATGGCTCTATACCAATCATTATTGACTGTAACGTTGTGGCCTTCATCGTTTTTGAAGAAGTACGGACCAATGATTCCACCAGCCCATAGAAGCGCACCAAAAGTCAGTTTTTCTGGATGTAACGGTGTTTCGACATACACTTGTGCGTTAGCTTCACTCAAATGCGGCAGTTTTGATTGTTGACGTAGCCATTCAACAAGAAATGCGCTTCATCTCTAAACAAAATTCGCTTATGAAAATCGGGGAACAACGGCAATCTCGTTTTGGGCCCATTCGACGAATCTACGCCTTGCTTGATGATCGTTTTGATGAATTGCCAAACCAAACTGAGAATAAATCCCTTGACAGCTGTTAAATCGGTCGTCATCTTGGAAAGTAATGCCAACTTAAACTTCTATACCTGGAAAAAAAAACACTCTTTATGTAAACATATAAAGCATACAATATATTTGGATCAAACTTTATAATGAGAATCCTTAATAGTTCCTGTACATGAGCATGTGTGTGGTAGTGTTGCCATGTTGCATTAGGCGGCGTTCTAAGATTTGAAATGTACAATTGTCTATTCTCACTAGCAGCCATCGAAACATATTATACATACACTCATGCTGTTCTTCTTTATTTATATTGGTTCGCAGACTGTTGTAATCTTTATTATTAAATATTAATTAATAGAAATGCTAGCTTTTTTATGACTGCACAGAAATTCCGGAGGCCATAGGTTCACTTGCTTCTACCCTAGGCTAATCATTATATATTTTCAATATTTGTAATTTTCAGAAATTTCCTCTTGTCTTCTTTCTAAGTATTTTTATTTTGTTAAATTGCAATATATATTTGTAGGAACAACAATGAAGATTCATAGAGTTATAGTTCTAGTACTAAATAAAATTAAAAAAAATTAATATTTTGTAAAAAATATAGTGTGCATTTGATAGATATTAAACAAAGTTTTAATATTTTAAACACAAACGGATAGAGTAATACTTCAGTTATTTAATCAGATTTCTTATTAAAATCAAGCATTCAATGTAATTTAGTACTATTTTTTATTTAAATTATATGTCAAAAACGCACAATCTGATATATTAATAATACACTACTGATCATTCAAAGGAAACAATTAAAAGAATAAATATCAAATCTAAATTTATTTTTGTGAAAAACATACCTGTTCAAAAAGGTAAAATTATTGTGAGAATTCATAACCTTCTGAGAAGATGAGGGAAGCAACAAAATCAGTACTGAGGGTTGCAGATTTACATGGCTGGCAATAACACATTGCTACCCCCCTCGGTATTGAATGGCTTTGGTGGACGTATTGTTTCATCTTATAGTTCAAGCTATCTCTACACATTGCCAAATTTGATGAGGTGTAATGGTGGGGAAGGAGTATGCAGTGTCAGTTTTCTTCAGTAATGAACCGAGTGGTGATTACTGAAGATAGATGATAGATGGTGTAAACAGACAGTCCATAGCAGCAATGTAAATCTGGTGGGCGAAAAGAATATCTTGAACATTACATACATTGTGGTAGTGAGTTGTCCTGTTGGAATGTGGCCACACAGATCTGAAGATAATAAGGACAAAAGCCTTCAAATTCTCAAATATATAGCTGGATGTTCGTTGTACCAGGTATGCCGTACTAATGATGTATTAATGGAGCTCAGTACCACTCAAAATTATATTATCAGATTCCGAACTAGTATGGCGATGCATGAAAGCAATCTTTTCACTATAGTCTTCCATGACTTTAATCGAAGCGCTGATATTGCAGATAGAATCATGGCTCTTTTATAAAAACAGCGTACGTGCCATTCGGTTCTCCATGTTCATAGTTCATTTGCACCTTTGCAGACACAAACCGCTGTGGTTGTTCGGCAAGGATTACTGCAACAATCAACGCGTTATGAGCATTCCACTGTGCTGCAAATGATGTCGAATAGTTTATGCGGACTCCGATTGCTGTGCAACAAACCATACTTGATGTGGCGGGCGATACATCACAGTTATGGGCATAATATGCCTCTCATCAAGTGTAAAGATGTAATAAAACTGCTGCAATTGCTGTCTGAAGTGATTCTCTCCCTGCATCTCTCAAATACAAATCCGTTTCACTTCTTGATTATATCAAAACGATTACCGATTTCTTGGAAGAATAATCCCTAATTCTTCTCATAAAGAACTAATTCTTCTTCTATTGAACTCAAAAATGTATTTGATCCTTGTTCGCGTACTTCTTAGAGGCGTACTGCAGCTGTGAAACGTGTTTCTTTGCGCACCTTTGTACTAATCCTCAAGGAAATTCTTTTTTACGAATAATTAAAGTTAGAAAGCTTCTTTTTTGTAAAGGAACCATGATATAATCCAAAGAAAGATTATTTTTTTACAATTAAAAGAGAATATAGTTTATAGTGGGTATTAGTAGTAAAATATTGACGGTGTTGTCTGGTTATATCTGTGAAAATATAACCGTTTGGATTATCAGTGCATCGTGGCATAGAACTGAAGCTTATTTTCATTGTTCAATTTGGCGTCAATCATTGTAATTAGAAACTATTATTATGGTAAAGTGGAAACTATTATTATTATTAATTAGGGATAATTTGTTCTCATAGTTATTTGTAACCACAGTAGATTTTGAAATCAGCTTAAATGAAAGTTGTAATAAAACTATTTAAAATAGGTTTTTTTTCCTTCCGTGGACCCCAACACTATATTGGGAACATAGGTTTCCTAACTGCTCACGAAGAAAAACAAGCTCACACACACACACACAAGCATATATACATATAAATATATATATATTTAGTATATGGTACCCAATACTTACCCTGAGCTTTCGCGATAGGTGGAACTGAGTGATAACCGTTGGTCGCGGGTTATAATTTCGCATATAAATACATATAAATTATTTTTATCTTGGATCGGACATGAAAGAAAATAATTATGTAGAATAAAAGAGTTTAATACATTTTTATAGGAAGCACAAATACAAAAAAATCCGCAAAGTGAAGTTCTTTTGATCTAAAGGTTTAATAAAATCTAACGAAGATGTCATCGAAGGATACAAGATTTTTTTTTCTCCCGCAAAATTTCACTCGCAGCATGCTAATATTTTTTTTTATTCCTTGTTTTTATTGAAAAAATAAGCTCTTCGTTTTGAGTCTGAGTCTAAAAATTTGTAAGCCCTTTTCCAATTAAGCCCCAGAGGAGACCTTCTGTCCAAATTCCAAACCGTCATTTGAACTTCTGATTGAACTGGGTCTATGGATTCAAGTTCTTTAATGCCTTGCTCTTGCTCATGCATTTTCATGGGCTCATCAATTCTCTCAACTCTGATTGTGGGAATCAGCAATTCTTGAACGTCATATCTGTTTGTTTCTAAATTTGTTTGTGTGCCTGGCAAGATCGACCGCTTCTTCAATCAAATTACCAATTTAATGAAGCACTGATTCCGCCTCACTTTCAAAGTGATGAAAAAGAAAAAAAGGGAATCGACTAGATTTGAAAATCGCGGAACTTCACGAATTCAGGGTAGCGTTGTTGAAGGTATTACAGGATATGAAAAGGTATTTTTTTTTGTGTGTAGATCTTGTTGGGTGCGCTATAGGCATCCTTGATGTGAGTCTGCACTGAAATACTAAACTTTTGTTTGTATATCCCATATGGGTGAAAACTCCACATGTTTTTGTTGCTTCCTCAGGGATTTGCAATTTGGTGACCAGTAGAGTAATAAAGATCTAAAATGGTCATCCACACACACATTTATATTAAAACAATGGCAGCCTGAAATTTGTAGATGGAGATGTTAAAGACTTAGTCAAATTCTTAAGATAATAATAGCATATTGAATATTAAAGAATTTTTAATGAAATTATTTAATTCTATTTTTAAATTAATTTATACTTTAACTAATCATTTTTATGTGTGTGTTTTTATAATTGCAAGAATTACTTAAGATCCACAAAATACCCTAAAATATCAAGCTAAAAGATATTGATATATATTGTGTGGTTTTTATTAATACAATAGGCAGTATCCAGTGAGTAAAAAGTATTAATAGTGTTTCGTTTTTCCCTCTAGGATTGCTTACGGTCCTCAGCCAACCGTACGAAGTCTCGGTCACGTCAAAATGCCGTTAGAGTAGTAAGTAAAATTTAATACTTAACTGGTTTTCTTATTAAATCTTCAAAAAAGCGGTAATGTTATTTAAGAAATTTAATACTAAAAAAGCTTTTGAATAATACAGGGGTTTGCCAAATAGAAGTCGGCGGGCTGCTTGCAACCCGCCAAAACAGCCAGAAATTCAAATAGACAGTAAATGCTTTCTATATTTGTGTGTGGGTCAACATATATTTGTGAGCAAAGTTTTTTTTTACATGAAGATCAACAAAAGAAAATATAGATGCAAGTTGGTTGACATTAACTTGCAGACTGTGGTGAGAATTTCAACAAGCAATATCCCCCCTGAAATAAAAAAAAAGTGTGATATGGTACATTTGTTTCATTATAAACGGATTCTTAAAATAAAATGTACTTGCAGCTATTGATATGAGATTAGACAGTAAATGCATTGAATAAACACTGTTGCTATTTTATTTTATTTATATTTATTAATTTTTATGTTACAACTTATACATTTTCTGAGATGCAAAGTCATCTAATGGAAGCATTCATTCTAAAAAGGTATGACCTATTCGTATCATCCGCTTCCATGATGTGAACCTTGAGTCAGAACAACCTGGTGAAATATATATTCTATTCTTTTCTTTCCTTTCTCTAATGGACAGCATTTTTTGGCTGCTAAGCATTTATAACATGAGTGGGCAGTCTTTTCCAGGGTACGGACTACTTCTAATGTTTTTAAGGTGTTGCAGTCCACTCAGCAGCATAGGTGTGGTCCTTCTGTATTAAAACTGTACTTTTTTAGCACTTGTTTTCGACATTGTACCCTCTTTTAAAAATATGGCAAATACTATTTTTATAACAAAAACTCGTAACACAAAATTGTAAAGTAGAATGCTTGAAAAACTATGAGGAACTGCTAGACCGTAGACGTATTCACTGCATCGAGTAAAGAAGATACGAGGATCGATGGAACTGGAAACGACGTATGTACTTAATTTGTTCGCTTCGAGTCCCGTGCCATCGCGGGAAGAGATGGTCATCAACATTTTTATTATCCCCTTCAGTCCGCGAGTAGGGAATTTTCCCCCTACAGAGGCATTGAACATGTTGAGGGTCATCGTTCGCTTCAATGAAGGTACACGTGTCGTCTACACATTTATCGAATCATGTACTTAAGTAAACACAGTCGCATCGATTGTGAAAAGACTGTCTAAAAATCTAGCTGGTATCAGTATTCCATAAATAGGTTTCTTTAAGTAAGCGTGTCTTAATAAAGGCGGTCACCCCAAAACGTTTTGGTAGTCCACCGGTTGATGGCGATTGACTTAATGCCTATCTCGCATTTACCAACACGGTAAATCTCAAAGTGTGAGAGCCATTTCATTGGTGGCACCATTTTGTGGCGACTTTCACTACCAAATTTTGACGCTTGAATGTATTCAATTCAAGCTCTCGATGAATGCTAAAAATCTTGCCGTGAGTACTAGAGCCAAATTGATACTCAAGGGATCTTTTTTACACGCTACATAATCATATGATATGCGTGCCTACGATATTTTAGCATCCAGAATATCTATCGACTCCAGCCAGGATTGAACTGGCAACTTTTAGGCTTACCGAATTGGGCACGCTACTTTTAAGCCCCGAGCCGACTTGTATTATATTCTAAGTAACAATTTAAAACTATTAGACTATTTTTTACATCATAAAAAAATTAATTCATGTGTTTTCTGTATCTTTTATAAAATTCATTAAATACAGTATTTATTCTATATACGAGGGTTGGGGCATCAGTCACGGCAACTATTTTTTCTTGTAGATATGTGAGCGGATCACAAGTGTATATGCGTCGTGTGGAAGTAAGCTAGGGCTCTGAAATCAGTTGGTGAGTGTCGTGCGAGATGGAAGTAACCCGCGCGCTTACATCTAAATAGCCGTTCTCCGAGGAGAAAATGCGATGGAATGTCACAGTGAATTAGTGGAAGCCCTTGGGAATAATGCCCTACCAGACCGTGCAGTAGCGCGTTGGGTAAGGAAAGTTTCAGCAACGACATCTGTCATCCGGTGATGAGCAACGTTCGAGACGATTCACACATGGTGCGGCAAATGCTGAGGCTGATGGTATTCAGTGTCTCCCACATCGTTGGCAGTGTGTGGGGATAATAGCAAGGGACTACATTGAAGGACTTTAGGTCAAGTTTGTCATGTCAACTTTATGTGTGTACTGTGTTGTCATTCTTTTGCACCATGAAAGCTATATTACCGTGTAGAACTGCCGTAATAAATTAGTGTGTTACGATATTTCAGTGCTATTCATTATCCACAATGTAGTTAACACCTTGTTCTTTCGTCCGTATATGTCCCATTTTTTCCAACCGATCTGGTATCTTCAAGAAAAAAAAATTGCCATGACTTTTGCTCCAACCCTCGTACATAAAAATGTATGTTTGTATATATGAAATCGCTTCACTCCAGCATCGTTCAACCGATCATTATGAAAATTGGCATGTGTATGTATTTTTTTTTTCATGGAGAAGGTTTTTGTGCTATTCTTTTTGTTGCAGCTCCCCTCCAGGTGGCGCTATAGCATATCAACTTCTGCACCGTTCAATCTATCGCCAAGTTACCAATGTGGTCGCCAAAAGTGATGCCAACTTGGCTCTATCACACACATTTCGCTATGTTTCCATTGAATCGCCATTTTAATGTAAGAAATGGCGTTGCTTGCGAATCTTACAATTTTAACATAAAAATAAATACAATGAAAGTAATATTAACGTATTACACATCCAAATATAAATTATTTACACTATTGTAAGCATTCATTACACAAAATTTGCAACAATATGTTACTTTTGCTCAGCAAAAATCAGCTTAAGCATGTGTTTTCGAAAATCGACCCGCAAGATAATTTCGGGGTGTTCGGGGTAAAAATAAATCCTTTTATCAGTTATTAGATCTACAGACTTAAAATTTAACAAAGATTTTTTTTGTTCAGCTGAGATACGCAAAAAACCTTTTTTATGTTTAATTTTCAATTCAAGTAAAATTAACTCATTAAAAACTTCTTTATCTTTCAATGTATATTGTTTAATTTTTTCAACTCACCCGGGCGGAGAACGGGTATACCAACTTATATTTCTATAAATAAATTAAGAAGTCATATGAAGATACGATATAATTTAACGAAAAACAATTCACACACACACAAAAGGTATATGAATAGTTACCTTTCCCATTAGTTAAATCAAACACGTAATAATAGCATGGCACACTTAAGAAAAGATACTATAATTCAATAAGTTTATCGGAAAATAATTTTACTTTCCATGACTACCTGACTATTTCGCTTTAAAAAATTCATACACGCAGCATACGAGATTCAAAATACCTATTAACCATAAATAACTTATTCGAATAACAGTCGTGCAGAACATTCTCCGTGGTGTACCTCCAACCACTAATTCTATCAAAACAGCTTCATTAACCAGTATAAGTAGCGTAATTTGGCGACCGCTATCTAGCTTGGCGTTCAATGATTAATGATTGCTGGGCTGTCGAGACGCACCTGAGTATGGCGGCTGTGAAACTTTTCATTTGGAATGCAAACAAGATTGATTCAACTTTCATTAGCCAACTTTTCCAGCCATACCCCATAACGATTCTGAGCCTCAGATTTTTGCTACTCGAATTTTTGACAAGATGCTTGGTTGTTTGTTTTAATCCATTCGGTTTTATGAACATTTCCTGTTGTTTCGACCTGGATACGCTGAACTTTAGTGGTTTTATCGCCAATGCGTAAGCCAAGAACAAAGTTTCTCAAAAAAAAATTTCCATTGATTTCTACATCGTAAAAAATATTAACTTTAGACTTATTTTTAATTCAAAAATATTTTAATAATTTTACTCGGGTGTTAACTAATTAACATAAAAACACAACTTAAACAATAAATTAAATTATAATAGTACATATAGTTCTTCCATAATGCAATACTTCCTTGCGTAGGTTCTAAAAGGTTAAAGTAGAATCAACTTTTTTGTCTAATTTACAAAGAAGCATAAAAGCATGAAATTTGAAAGAATTGTGTGTGTGTGTGCTTTAAATGTTTCTTCCAAATAATTATACATGAATTTTACACGTCAATTGTAAACTACAATTAAAGAATTAAATTTGTACAAGGTTATTGCTTTATAAATAAGAAAAGGATAAATGTAATTACAAAAAAAAAAACCCACAGATTTTTCAGGAAGAAAATTCGAATGAATTGAAGGAATGGGTTGATTATTACTTGTAATGCATTATAAGCTTGTCAATCCACCAATTAAATTGCCGCTCACTAGAATTCTAAGCTATACCCACACATAGAGCATCTTTGCTCTCACTTTGTTAAATGATCTTGAAGGACGATTTAATCAGTCATCTATTTTCCAACACAATCACAAAACGGGCTATCGGATTGAGGTTCGATGATCGAGCTGGCTGTTCATTCAATTCATTCAAACCTTAATTATCAACAATAATCCTCACATCTTAATAGATCTCGGAGAGATTGGGCATTATTATCCATTAAGATGAATTTATTATCAAATAGTACAAGTATATGATGTGATAGATCAAGACAAATAATCTCATCCCAATGTTTTACAGAAATATAAATTTTACTTTGTGGTACATTTAAGTCCGTGCGATCACCTTGAAACATTCCTGCCCAAGCCATATTTCCTCTCATTCTAAAATTATGTCTAAAAACAATGTTGAACTAGTAGTATCTGATGCCTTGTATTCTCCAGATCTGCACTCGACCAGTATCATTCTCCAAAGTAAGCAAGGACTCGTCTGTTGAAGATCAGAAAGGGTGTTTTTTTTAAAGGTATAGAACTTTAAATTGCAATAAAACAACGAGGTATTATTCGATTGGCATGAATTTTTTTTATTCGAAAGATACTTTTGTGGCATTACATTTTAAATATGATTTATGGCATATGACTGCCACGTCTGGCTCGGATGTAGTCCAATTTGGACGTCCAATTTTCGATGACTTTTTCCAACATTTGTGGCCGTATATTGGCAATAACACGGCGAATGTTGTCTTCCAAATGGTCAAGCGTTTGTGGCTTATCCGCATAGACCAATGACTTTACATAGCCCCACAAAAAATAGTCTAGCGGTGTTAAATCACAAGATCTTGGAGGCCAATTCACAGGTCCAAAACGTGAAATTAGGCGGTCACCAAACGTGTCTTTCAATAAATCGATTGTGGCACGAGCTGTGTGACATGTTGCGCCGTCTTGTTGGAACCACAGCTCCTGGACATCATGATTGTTCAATTCAGGAATGAAAATGTTAGTAATCATGGCTCTATACCGATCACCAGTGACTGTAACGTTGTGGCCTTCATCGTTTTTGAAGAAGTACGGACCAATTATTCCACCAGCCCATAAAGCGCACCAAACAGTCAGTTTTTCTGGATGTAGCGGTGTTTCGACATACACTTGTGGATTAGCTTTACTCAAATGCAGCAGTTTTGTTTGTTGACGTAGCCATTCAACCAGAAGTGCGCTTCATCGCTAAACAAAATTCGCTTATGAAAATCGGGAACAACGGCAATCTCGTTTTGGGCCCATTCGACGAATTTACGCCTTGCTTGATGATCGTTTTGATGAATTACCAAACCAAATTGAGAATAAATCACTTGACAGCTGTTAAATCGGTCGCCATCTTGGAAAGTAATGCCAACTTAAACTTCTATACCTGGAAAAAAACGCTCTTTAAAAACCCGTCGATGTCTACTTTAGGTAATATGTTCTCATGCCCAACACAAAGGGCACTTCTTTGTCGTCAACTAAGATGCACACAAGGCTCGTTTTGCATAGAGTCCATGATTGCAACACTCTCTTCAACGCAAAGTAGCAGATATAGTTTTCGTTGTTGTGGTATAATGATCTGAAGTATGCTTAGGGACAGTAGTGTTCCTCCTCCTTCGAGCTGAAACGGCTAGAGGACGATCATGCGTAGAAATTACAATCCACCAGGTAACATATCTTCGTGACACTAATTTTTTATTTTCATATTAATGACATAAAATTTTAATAACACTACGAGACACAATAAAACCGTCTAACGGCATGACATTGGGATAATTCTTTATGATTAACCTTTCACACGACTGCCTGCCCTTTAACCGAATCGGGTTAACGACATCTCCTAGGCATGGCCAACAATATTTTGTACCAAAAATTGAGGATCAACAAGCATAAAAGAATTTCGCACAATATACAATAGTGGAATAATCCAATTTCTTCGTATTGCTATGTAAATGTCTAATAGTTATTTTGTGTTTAAAGATTTATTAAAGTTAATTTTGAGATCAATTACTTCATATAAACAATATTTCTTACCTTTATTTTTTTTAAAGGTTAACATTTAAATTCTTGTTCCTGAACTATTGTAAGCCAGTATATGCATCAATGCATTTTTAATTTTCAGCAAAATTTTCGATTTCCATTTAGTACAATTATTATTTTATGCCAGTGTGAAATTGTGAACTCACCTCAAATGAAACATTAATACATTTTATCAACCAAATTTAAGTACCATATTTTGATATTTAATGAACGAATGACTATTTCTAGTGTGTGTGTGAAGCGCAGAAAACTTATGAGTTACAACACACAAAATCCGTAAACAGTGCAGTGTATTGCAAGTCAGGCAAGTCAGCGTAAAATAATTCATATTGTTGAAAAAGCTATTTTCTTACATCTGTGACGGGCTCATCGCGCTTTCTATTAATTGTCCTCTTGGGTTCTTTGGGGCCGAAAAAGGCAAATTATTTCCACCCAAATCCAGAAGCGAAGCGTTATTATGCAAATTAAGAACCTTTTAAATTGCAGAAGTTTAATGTAAGTGGTGTGGCTTTTGGGAAGTGATTATGCTAGTCTCCGGTTAGGAGTGTCAAAGTTAGAAGTGGAGAAATTGTCCGATATTCAAGTGCTCAGCTATTCGTGCCAGTGTGTTCAAGTCAAGGTGGATACCATTGAACACGAGATAAACCATAACTTCATTGAGGATTCGAGTGACTTACTGCTTACCTTGGAAAAAGAGGTAGGATTGTGTTAAAAATAATACTAGGAACTGTGTATATATTGAGATTAGGAATAGGCGGTAAAGTTAAATGTAGTGATTATGTCGCGCTTAATTAATAATACGTATATGTGTTTCTTCACCTCAGATCCTCTAAGTTAAAATATAAATATTATCACTGTATAGTGTTTAAGTTAAGATCTTAATAAAGATATATTAAGATTATAGCAACGCCTGGTTCTTCATTCACTTCCAGACCCCTAGGTCACGAGGATAACTTAGAAGTAAGGCTTCACTCACGGTTTAATGCCATACACATCAATTTGTGAACTTGTAAAAATTAATTTAACATATTTTAAAATTTCTTTTTAAATGGAGCATGGATTTTGAAATATTCCATGTCTTCAAAATATCTATAATATAGTTTTAAAAAATTAGATATGCAACATTTCTATTCAAAAACTGAGCCACTATACACAGTACAAATGATGGACCCGATTTTAAAAAAATCTTATTTTCGAAACTATTGCAAATATTACAATAAGTGGTACATGAATATAAAAAGAAATATATTACGTTTTTTCCACCAATGATCAACAGCATATTCAAAATTGCTGCGGTTGACAGAGAAGAGTTTTTGTGAATTAGAGTATACATGGGTTTTATTAGTTATTCGGTGCCACACGCATTTAGAAATCGTTACGGAAAAGAAGCACAAACCAACAAGAGCATTCTGCGATGGTGTCATCAACTTTAGGAAACAGGTTGCTTGTGTAAAAGAAAAGAGCGACCGGCCAAGCGTCTCGGAAGAAGCAATGGAGAGGGTGAAGCTGAGTTTTGTTCGAACTTCATGGAAGTCTACGAAAATTGCCACCTGTAAATTTGGAATGCCCCAGAAAACGGTTTGGAAAATTTTACGAAAAAATTAAATTCAAGCAACATTATTTGCAATTGGCACAGCAAATAACAAAAGACGACAAGTAAACATTTGTGCTGCGTTACGAACCATTGATAGAAAGTTGCTATAAAATGCATGAAATTAATTGGATTACAGATTGGATGTTTGCTGTGTAACAAGAGAGTCACACGGCATATGTAACAGAGAAAAACTTTGGATATTTCTCTTTGCGTTCATGTATCCCTTATTGTAATATGTGCAATAGTTGCGACAACATGATATTTTAAATAGGGTTCACCATTTGTACTCACCAATGTGTTTTAACATGATTTGAAGTATGACTCATAAATGTGTTTTAATGAAATTTAAAGTATGATATATAAGAAATGTAAACCAGTTCAACTGAATGCTTTAAGACGTGAGGAAAAAACCTTTCAAGTTCTGACACAAGTCGCCAAAAATGATGCCAACGTGGCTGTATTTGTTCTTCTTTCAATAATTAGTTTTAATCAATTAATTTTTTTATTAATTATTATTAAATTATTGTATTGTTATCCAAAATAATCATGTATATAAAATTTCAGCTCAATTGGGTTTTTTAAAATGTATTTTTTAACGATTGAAAATTTCACCAAGATAAATAAATAAATATAGAGAGAGTGTGAGCTATAATAGTAGGAATTGGAAAAAAAAATTCATAATCAAATATCGATTGAAAAATTTACTAATTGAACTTGAATAACCCTTTTTTATATTTTTAAACAGGAAGCGCTAAAAATGTGGGCTTAAAAGGCCGTTTTTACGGTTAGTATTAATTCCCTTTTCCTTTATAGTCATCTTTTAAAATATTCATATTTTAAACAAATATTTTCAATTGTATTTACAGATTTTAACCATTTAGTGAGACAAGAATTTTTTTTTCACGTCTTTAAAATGTGCTCATTCTTAAATAACTTTCTCTGCAATGAACTTTTTTGTTCTCATTTCTCCGTTTCTTTAAACCTATATTTGAAAAAAAATAGTCTGTGTGCACTATTCTTACCATTAAAATCGGAAAATTTAATTCTGAAAAAAGTTTTCGGAGAATAATTTAGATTTCGGTGTTGCCAGAAAAAAGCATAAAAAGGAAGTCTTAAAAAAAACTATTCTCAAAATATAAAAGAGCGCCTGGTTTTACTATATGTGCAGTTAAAAAAAAATACTTACCTTCATTTCACTTAATAGAAAGAACAAAAAAGTCTATTTCGAGCAAACATTCATGTATCATGTGATTAAAAAAGAATTCTGAAGAAAAAGAAAAAAATAACCATTTGCAAACATCTATGTATCACGTCATACTACGAAAAAAAATTCTGAAAAAAGAAATAATTATCGTCTGCGAGCTAACCATTATTGCTACAGTTTTTATTTTTAACTCTAGGAGAGGAAGTTTAAACAATTCCAATTTTAAAAAATATTCAATTTACGTTATAAAATACACTCGAGTAAACAAAAAAATGAAAGCTAACATAAATGGCGATTTATTGCTTCTATTACATTAAATGATTAAGACTAGAATAATATTAGCGTTTTAAGTTTTTATATAGCTGAAGTATTGTTTTGTGTTATTTATGAAGTGCAAAATATTTTTGTATGAACATTATCTGTGAAAATAAATATATAACCATCATTATTAAACTATAAATCTGTCATTCTCACTCTGAATTTATACAAAAAATAGTGACGTTTTAAAGAAATGCTATGATATATCCTAACAACCAAGTTATAAAAATAAAACAATACAAAAATAAGTTTTTTACCGGAATACATACGAAAAAATCCATAAAATTCACTTCAAAAGAATACTTCATTCCTTGAAATGTCCCAACCATTATTAGCTCACTCTCTCTGACTTCCTCGAAAAGAAGAGATGATTTCAATTTCCGATTTTCGTCATCTGATTCTAGACAGAAATATTTCACCGCTCGTGTCTTCTCCGATCCTGATTTCCACCCCCTCTATCCGGTTATTTTAATCTCCACCACCCACTTTTTCTCCGTATAACATTTTTGTATGTTCCTTTAAGCACTCACACTTTGCACTTTCTATTACTTTTTCCCCGAAATATACGGATGTGTCAACATCAGGGAGTTTGAGAGTTGAAAATGGATGGTCGGATTTTTCAGGACGAAATGTAAGCTTTGAACTAACTGGCATTTTCTACCTCCCTTCGGATTTTTTTTTTTACTTTTCATCCGATTTTAAAAGTGTACCGGACGTGACCACAATGCGGTATTATTTTATTCTTGTTTTTGGCAATGTTATACAGCCGAGAGTGTGCTGCAAGTGTGATCCCTCTTTTTTTTCCTGCGTTAGCTTGGAAGAATTCAAGTTTTTGATTTCAGGGATTTTTGCAATTCTATACCGAAATCTGTCTAGTCATGCCTCGTTGTTTCGGAACTCGCCTTATAAATTCGCGATGCATCATGCAATTGTGGTGCAGACAGATTTTTATAAAATCGTCTTCTTTATCGGAAACGTATGGTTTCTTATGGAATTCGTTGTTCGGTTGAAAGTGTAAATGTGTCTTGAAACAATGATATTTTCTGCGGGGCGGAAAAATATTTATTCCGGTCGTTAGAGTACAAGGAGACCGAAACGCCGCCGAGTTGATTCCAATAGCTAGAAAGGCTCATTGTTTGTTGTACTTGCTTCAAGAATTCCTCAAATAAAATCTGTAGAGGAAATACAATAATGAAAACACATGAGGAGTGATAGAGCTCTCGTTGATTAAACTGGCAGAGCAGAGAGGTAAATTCATGACGGTCAAGTGATAAATGCAACTACGTGTTCTTACCTTTGAATTCAAAACTGGCATTAGACTTGCACTTGTTGTTCTAATTATAAAATGTAGATAAAATTTCAAATTCGATAATTGGGTAAAAATGTTCAAGTATTTTTTGAAATTCTTTGAAATGTTTTTCAAAATCAAAAAATTCTTATATTGTACGTGTAGTTTTAAATCAAGATCACTTTGTTAACTTAAGTGCCTTATTAATGCTGACAAATATGCACTTTATAAAAGGAAAGTTGGCACCAGCAAAGCACGAGAATTGATTGGCTGGAAATACATGATTGCACTTATCATGTGACTATGGCTTCACATAAATTTAGTCCATTGCTAAATTAGTAGCCGGCGGATCATAGGTTAGTGGATTAGAAGGTGGTTAATAGAGGATTAGAAGTATTGTACTTTAAACACAATGGGCTCAAATTCATGTGACGTCATAGTCACATGATAGTGAAAGCCACGTGTGATTCTAGCTAATCAATTCAAGAACTCATGTGAATGTCATAGTCACACGACAAAAATTTCCTAGTGTTTCCAGCTAATCAGTTCACGTGCTCCGGTGTTGCCAAGTTTTTGCTCTTTGCAGAAACTTTCACTTAAAAGTAATATGTAAACAAAATGAATTTTATTTAAAAGTATAAACAGAAAAAAATATGATTTTTTTTTAATTTAAAAAAATCTTTTTGAAGAAATTTTTCCCCCTAACATCTTTACCCAAATATGAAATTAGAAATTTTATCTGAGTTTTAGAAGTACAACAACAAGTACAATTAGTTTAATGTTTGTTTTGAAAACACGTGTTTGTTTATATCACGGGACTTCAAGAATTGAGCCCGTTGAATTGTGGAAATCTTCACGTGACACAATGGTAAAACTTAGTAAAAAGAGGTACAACTCTCAGGCTTGCTTTCTATGCTTAAACTGGGCTGCAGGTGATCGACTTTGAATTTTAAGCCTTCGTCTGTAACAATTCCCGCCACACAGCTGTGAATCGGCTTCTGTGTAAAAATAATCATCACACGTTCATTTTGCAGCTGAATTTTGAATGCTATTGTGTGGTTCCTGCTACTAGCAGGATGTGACTGGATGCTAAAGACGCCTACCCTTTATCCCCAAAGCGAGAGAAGAGAGAGAGAACCGAGAGATGATTTGAAACCTTTGAAGTGAGCGGACTCCGAAAGAGAATTCCTCTCTCACAAACCACATCATTTGAACTCTAATAACCTCGTTAATAAGTTTAATAACTTCAATGTATAATCTATAAATAATAGCTGTGACGTAAATAAACTAAATGTTTAAACTGATCAATATCACGCTACCGTTATTTATCTCAAACGTCATACAGTCTTACAACAGTTCAGTTGGACATGTTCACGTCAACATAAAATTGGACATAACACATTAATACTTCATTTGGTATTCAGATTTGGTATTCAGGTGGTTCACTCAGATAACTTCCACAGCACATCATATAAAAACTGAAATACGATCGGGTAGAAGTTTCTACAACCCCTCATTTTTCCATGATATGAGTCTCTAGAATCAGGGTTGGCCATAGTATCTGAGTGATCACGAAATCGTGGCAAGAATTTTTTCTGTCGAGTTCCTAGAAGCCACCATGAAGCGGGGCTGATGCATGTTAAATCTATCGAGGCTCAATGTCCTCACTCTGACATAATGTGGATGTTGAGGGAGTGGACTGCAAGTTTTCGTAACGTGTCGTCATTTGACCTCAGTTCAAAATTATGAGATCTATCGCCAACAACCCTTGTATAACTTCAAAAGGTGAAACTAATATACAGTTAGTCTAATAGAATCAGGCTTCTAACACACTATTGTACTCACGAATCTGGCGTTTATTTACATCGAGGGTTTTGGTAGACTTAGATGAGTCATTTGACAAAAAATTGAAAGTATGTGGTCTTTCGCCAAAATCCACTGAACAATTCTTGTGTTTAAAAAAAATTAAAAATTTATGTATTAGTACTGTTTGAAAAGACAGTTGAGATATTACTGAAATTGGTCTCAAAGACGGAAGTCAAGTCAGCATTGATTATTTTTGTATGTATAAGGCTTGCCCAGATGGAAAGTGAATAAGTTTAATAAAAACAATACCTTTATTGGAAATCAAAATCGAATTGCCATGGGTGTTGTAACTCAGGTCCAATTGTTTCAACAGTATGGTTATGCCTTCGCTGTAGAAAGATCGTGGTTGACTCTGGAGGAAGTACTTCATTGCTTCTGGCACCGTAATGCTCATTAAGTAGCAAAAAAGTATGAAAGATTTTAGGGAGACAATACTGTACTGTACGGTGGGTGTTTCAACACTCTTTAACGAAATTTTCTTAAGGTAGGCTCGGTTTCATGGGAGACACTTGGACCAACATTGTCATGGAGATCTTTGCCGCCTTTCACGAAAATTTTTGCACCAATTGTTCGAGCTAAAAACTGCTCGCCATAGGCTGTCCCTATTCGCTACTAGATGCCCACATCTATCTCTGCCCGCAATCAGAAACCATAATACTGCGTATGGATGCATCCATGAATAACACAACTTTACTTTTGATCTATTTCCTCTACCACGACCTGCCTTCATTCATCGTATGCGGTGTATATCTCGTGTCTCCCTTTATATCTATGTTGGGTGGCGCTGTTATAGCTGCAATTATACTGAAACAACTTCATGTGCACACTTTTCATTTGGGCATCCCTTATGTTTTTTAATTCAAATCAATAAGAATGTTAGATTACTGCATTTTAGTCACTAACATACAAAATGAATGACGGTATTTCTTTTTAGAACAATATTATAAATTGTGACGGATAAATCTAATAGAAGTAATATACAAAAAGATCTTTAAGGGGACTTGGCACCCTTTGAGCAAACTTCTTTATTTACGTATTTAAAAATTATATTTTAGCATTTTATACAATGTTTCTATTCAAGAAAATGTTAACAGATGAAAATTTTCATATATTATTCACACAATTTTAAAAATTTTAATTTTTTGATGAAAATTGGGAAAATTTTAAAAATCCTACTCCTTTTGTAAAAATTAATTTTTTGACCTGAAATTTTTTATAATACTCTTATGGATGATCTAAACAACTTAAGGGATCGATTTTAGAATAACTTCATTCGTTTTCGAGAAAAAAAATAAAATGTTGATATACAGGCTAAAAATCAACGAAAAAGCAAAAGCCAACATGTCTTACATTTTGTTTTTTTTTTAAAAAGTATTCAGTTTATAGCAAAACGGATCCCTAATTTTATTACATGCTTTATTTTCAACACGCAAGAAAAAAATGGAAGTGATTGGTAAATAATTGTCGAAGGAGTAGCATTTTGAATGCACTAAGGTTTCGAAAAACACAAACTGAGAAAAACAGGTTTAAAGTTTATAATTCTGAAAAAATAATTATTATAAGCTTAATTAAATTTAAAATACCACTTTAAGATATTAGTTATACGTTTTTCTTTAAAATAATTGCATTTTCATATTTTTTCAACCCACACATTTTTATAAATGATCAACTTTTATAGAGAGTACTAATTGAACATGAAAATTCAAGAAAAATGTTTAAAAAAAAAAATTTCTATCACGACAGAAATTTTAGCTGTTTTTCTTCTTATAATATTAAAGTATTACATTTGTATGAAAAATATATCAGGAAGAAGAACTGAAATTATAAAATTATTAATATAAAATGCCTTAATTTAAAAATTTTACATGCACACATTTCACAAGGAAGAAAAATTACATTATTGTATTGCCTCGGAAATATTCTGCTTTTAATACTACACATTCTTTTTATAGTTATTATTTCTATTTCTAAAATAGATTTTTTTTTTATTATAAAGCATTTTTTAGCTTTTTTTTTTTTCTAAAAGGGTGTGTGGCTGAATTGCCTAATTTGTTTTTAAATGAAGTTTTAGTCAATTTCTAACTTTCCGACATGCACAAGTGATATATCAATCGAAAGATAATAATGCAAAGAATAAGATTAAATGAAAATAAAAAAACGATAGGTTTGTGATTTTTAGGGTACCAAGTCCTTTTAAGGCAAATAAAAGGCATTTTCTTACGATTAAAGTAAAAAATAAAGCTGAAGAAAAAAAAAAAAAAATCATTCAAAAGCAAATATATAAGGAAACAACGCAAAAGTAATCGAAATAAAAGAAATGTGATTGAAATAAAAAAATAACATGAAACACACACAATATTATTTTTTAAAAATAACAACTGTGAGGAAGGTAAAAGAGTGAAAACTGTTAAGCAAAAAGAAATATTGCAGATTTATGCAAAATATTAATTCTACATGATACCGGTGAAGAAGATCGCTCTTAAAGCTAAAATCTAAGTTAAATGTCAGTTTCTTGATTTCTCATTTAAAAAACCCACTTAAATTCATCACCAAAACTTATTACAATCATAGAGCGCCATTAATCCGACAAGCTCTTGCCAAGAATTTAATGAGCGTCAATTAAATAGCCCAAAAAGCAACAGTATAGTACTTTCAATTGTTTTTGCAATTATCTATGCAACTGGAGATTTTTTTGTTACAATTCATCCAGTAGTATTAATATATATATATATATATATATAGTTGGATCTCGATTTAACAAAGCCCTATTTAACGAATTTTTATCTTTCCCCGATCAAAATAAAACCAAAAAAAACCCTATTTGTTGAATAATAAATCCCGAATTAACGAATTATTTCAGCAGTTGAAAAAAACTATTATTAGTTTGTATTAGAAAAAAAAACAGATATTTTTTTTTTTCAAATGACATATTCTTTTTGTCCGTAACAGAAAAATACTTTTGTAGTGAGCAGCAAATTTCAACTGGAAATGGTGAAGATCATTATTGGACTTTACAGGCGCAGATGAGTCATGAGAGTGTAACCTATCGTGGGAGTCTTAAATAGGACGGAAAATTTCTTTTTATCTCATCCCAATCCACAACGCAGGGATTATTTTAAGATTTTTACGAGAATGATACATTTGATGACGGACTGTCTGTCTATGCAACTAAAGTTAAGAAAATTGTTTATTTGTTGGGGCCAATGATTAGCAATTCTAAAGCAGAAATCGATAATGAAACTCCTATCCAAATTTTAAAATTTTATAATGTCTTTAATTTTTTGGAAACTGTGAAAATATACTTCTCTTTATGCAACAGGATGTACACGATGCAGTATTTTTTTCTCAGTATAGAAACGAAGAACTCTTTCGAGACAGTAATCAAAGATTTTCAAACATCTATTAGACAGTATTTCAAAATTTCCAATTAACTGGTGCGTAGCAAATCACTAATAGTACTTTTAGCGGTTGAATAAAAAGTGATACTTTCTAAGTATGGATATTTTTTGTGTAGTTGCTTATTATAGAATTTCCCAAAGGTAAGTGCAGAAAATTTTCATTTTGTTTGAACCCCGATTTAACAAACAACCCCGAATTAACGAACAAAATGTTTCGTCACGATGAATTCGTTAAATCGGGGTTCCGACCGTAAATAAAATTGTTGGGTTATTAAAAATGTATCCAAGCAGATATAGTATTGTGAAGTGTTCTTTATCAAAATTATAGTAAACAAATATGTCACCAAATGTATCACAGATTTGACATCACTTAAATATGACCTACCAAATATTAATCTATCTCTCGCGAGGTTTTTCAGCAGCTTGTTTTCAGACTTAAAAAGATGATGAAATACAACCCGATAACGTTGAAGAAGAGATGAGAGTTGACTGTCGTAAGTGGAGCCTGAGGGTTCCGGTGGTAGATAGCGGCTAAGTCCATAAGTAAACGATATTATCTGACAGTACCTATATATACACTGATGTGCAAAAATTAAAGACAAGACGGTTTTTTCAATAAAACTTTGTACAAAAGCTTTCCAAATCAACACATTTAATACCGTAAGATCCCCAATACGTAAGGACATGTGTAATGTAAGCAACACTTACTAAAAGAGAAATCAGAGGGATAAAAAGAAGCTTGATTGAAAAAGTAGCATGGAGCGCAATGCGACTGAAGGCCGAAACATCCCTCTGATGAGTGTCCAGCAAGAAACATCCGGTCTTTAGTAGGGGATATGATCTCCCCTGACTGCTAGGCAGGTTTCACAGCGTCTGCCCATGCTGAGAATGAGGGTGTCAATGAGTTGTTGAGGCATTGCTGCCCATTCGTCTTGTAGCGCCAATCGAAGCTCCCGAATCGTTACTGGTGGAAGCGTCTGCCTAGAAAATCCCATACATGCTCGATGGTATTGAGATCCGGAGATCGTGCCGGCCAATCCATACGTTCAATATCCTCACTCTCTAAGAGCTGTTCGGCAGCTACTGTGCGATGACATGGTGCATTGTCGTCCATGAAAAGGAACTGCAGACCCATAGCACCTCTAAAAAGACGCACATATAGAAGAAGAATCTCGTTACAATAACGGGTCCCGTTGACTGAACCTGCGTCGAAGATGTGAAGGTCTGTACGACTACCAAGCATGATGCCTCCCCAAACGAGAACACCGTGACCTCCATACCTGTCCCTTTCAATGATGTTCGAGGGATGATTGCGGCTTCCCCGCTCTCTCCAGATGAGTATGCGATGAGAATCGCTACTCAAACTGAATCTGCTCTCATCTGTAAAGAGTACTCGTCTCCATTCATTGTCTCTCCAATTCCGGTGTTCCCGGCAGCACAGAGAACGCCTTCTCCGATGGGCAGGCGTTAAAGGTACACACCGTACAGGGCGTCGTGCAAACAGACCACCACCGTGCAGTCTTCTGGCCACGGTAAATGCGATATCGGTCGTCCAGTCGCCTGTGTCGTGTGTCTAACGATTTCTCCCGCTGTCTGCCGCCTGTTTCTTCTGGCCTGTAAGACAATGTACCGGTCATCTGCGGGTGTGGTTCCTCGTGGACGACCACTACTGAACCCCCGGATAGCTGTTCGTGTAGTTTGAAATTGTCTCCAAAGTCGTGAAACGATGCTGTGAGCAATTCCGAACTCTGCAGCCACACTTGTCACACTGCGGCCTTCCTCCAACTTCCCAATTATTCAACCTCGAGTAAAAGCATCCAGATGTCGTCTAACAGATTGATTATTCGCCATTTCTCGCTGAGGCAGCAACTCGGTGTGATTTTAACTGCTATACGGCGTGCAATCTCTTTGCCAGAAATACTGATCTTACACCGACAACATACTTTATACTACTCAGACACTCCCCCATAACGTCTACCTGCATATCTGCGCATTTGCTACCGTACATCACCTTACTTAATCTCCTGATTGGTCTTTTTGTCCGCTCTGCCTCTTCGTTCAGCTGATATGCTAATTTTTCGACTTCGTCCTTAATTTTTGCACACCAGTGTATATATATATATCGCCAACTGCCTATTCACTTACAGAATTTCTAAGAATAAATCAATAGAGGAGCATTTAACTAGTGCTAGAATGATATTTTCATAACAACATCTCACTATAAAATTCTTATGACAATCGAATACCCAATTAAATATTTTTTGAGATCACGAAGTATTTATATAATATCCCTTGCCAAATGGTTTTACATAAAATAAATAAAAAATATAACAAAGCAACATGTTCAAAATGTAAATATCAACCAAATTAAGACGTCCGGCACATGAATTTTCGGAAAATTATCGATTTTCACTTTTTTATATTTTCTAAAAGTTCAAATATTTCTGTTTAAAATGATATATGATATGATGAAATATGATAATTAGGAGTATTTTTATGTTCTTTCTAAATGAAACTCCTTGAGGCACATCAAATGAGCTCTGCTAAGAGCTGCTGTGTTTTCTCTTGTATAAGTTTCTGATGAGCGTAAATGATGTTCAAAAAGGAAGAGTGTATTGGGAACATCCAAAAGTGCATAGGTACATGCGTTTTTTTCCAAATGAGTCAATTAATAACACCATATGGTCAGTGATTCAAAAATCTACATTTGTGGAATTAAAAACGCTAAAATTGGGGTTAAAATATGGCTATTGCGCAGTTCAGTATGAGTCAGTGGCGCACACAAGGGGGGGCTGGGGGTCCGGACCCCCAAAGCCCTTGATTTTTTTTCCCGATTGATTGTAATTCTAAGTATATGGTACGTCAAATTTAATTAATTACTTGTTATTAATGATTAATTTTATTAATTAATGCTAATTATTTATTTAAAAATTAGTTTTTTACTATGTTTTGTTCCCGAAAATCGACAAAATCAAAAGGAGCATGATACAAGGATGGTACACTTTCGACCCAGGACCTCCCCCCCCTGAAAAATTCCTGTGTGCGCTACTGGTATGAGTCATGTAGCGAAATTAATGATATCGAACCAAGTTGTAACTGTGTGCCATGCCTCGAAAAATTAGATGCACGTAGGATTCATGTAGCAGAACAAAAGCATCTTGAGATCCTAAAAAAAGGTTAAATTTTTAAAAATAATGAAAAAAAAAGAAAATTAGAAGAGTCTTTTTGTAGGGGCAGAGGGTAAAGAAAATGTGCTTCACATGCTTCTGGAAAGTACTAAAAAAGTAAACGCTTAAAAATAACAACTTTTTACTTTAAAGCCTATTTTCTCAAAACGTAATATTTTTTTAATTTATATACATTTTTCTCAAAAACTACTTATTACATAATCCTCAAATTTTCTGTGAGCATACTTTTCACGTGTTTATACATTTTAATGGAAGGGGAATTAGATATATCTTGCAAACTATTTTAAACTAAATTTTAGGGGAAAAATTGGATATTTTTTAAAAAATTCATGGTTATTTAAATTTTAAATTAAAAAAACCCTCATTTTCGTTAAGGTTTTATTGATAGTATACATAACCTGCTGTAAAATTTTTATCTATGAGAAGTAAGTAGCTTCCGAGAAAAAAGTACTTACAGTTGTAGCCAAAATTGCAGACACTTTTTTAAATTGTTATGTTTTTTAAGCTTGTATATGCTTACAGAACATTTTAAGCTGCACAAAATGCTGAATATTTTATATCATTTTAAAGAGAATGTAATACTAAATTCAATACACAAACGAAAATTCAAATATTTGCAACGCAAAAAAAGTTATGCTGCGATTACTGTCGATATACATTGGAAAATGATGAATAGCAGTGAGTTATCAGACCTTAGTGAGGTTGCGTTTTTTCTTTATTACAGTTTTAAATCGATATTTCATTGAGCTGAAAATAGTTTTAAACTCTTTCTTTGTTATTACACGAAGCCAGGAAACAATTATATCCTAAATTAGCTCTTTTTTATTTCATGTGTACCTCATTCGGACAAGAGTTTTCAAACGGTGCCACAAGTTTTCAATAGGATATAGATCAGGACTGTTTCCTGGCCAGCACAACAACACAATGATCTTAAAATGGTACCAGTTTTTCAATTACTTTACAGTGTGACAAGGATCAGAATCTTGCTGACAAATAAATGAAGCATTGTTGGTAGGTGCCTGTTAGAAGGCAGAAGTTTGAGTTCTAGAATGGTGTCAATGTATTTTATGACGTTCAGTGTCAATGTAGTCACTAAACTACTCACCTATTATGTAATTTTAACAAAGGAAATACCACTTTCTCGTCACACATGTGCCCAATCTACTCTTTTATTTTAAGACATTGCTTTTTGACTAAATATCATTGTTAGCCTGGCCAGGAAACAGTCCCGAACAAAATCCTATCGAAAACTTGCGGTATCGTTTGAAAACTCTTGTCCGAATGAAGTACCCATTAAAAAAAAGGAATTAATTGAAGATATAATTGTTTTCTGGCATATTGTAATAACGAAGGAAGAGCTTCAAACTATTTTCAGCTCAATAAAACATCGATGTGAAGCTGTAATAAAGAGTAAACGCAACCTCACTAAGCTCTGATACCTCACTGCTATCATCAGTATCCAATGTATATCGACAGTTATTGCAGCATAACTCGTTCTTCGTTGCAAATATTTGAATTTTCTTTTTTGTATTAAATTCAGCATTGAATTCTCTTTAAAATGATATAAAATACTTAGCATTTTGTGCAACGAAAAATTTTCTATAAGCATACAAACTTAAATAACATAATTTAAAAAAGTGTCCACAATTTGGCCACCACTGTAAACTTATGTAATTTAATGACACTTATGGGCGTGCCGGACCCATTGAATAAACGTTCACGTTACACTAGTTCGAATTCTCAATGCCAACCTTTGTTGCAAGAGTTCATGCGTTAACTGTAAAATGTGAAATGCCAAAAAAGAATGTCGTAGATAAATTAAGAAGCATTCATAAGATTTAAATGAAGGTAATTAACAAAAATAATCACATTTTTGGGAAGGGGGAATTAACAATTTCCCATTTTGAAGCTACATGAAAGGTATTGGCAACGGACCTTGTGCTTTTGAACAACTGTCAAGTATAACTAAGATAGAGCCTTACTCTCTCTCCAAACTTTCCCACCACACCAATGCGAGGACTTTGAGCTTCAATGAATTGAACGTGTATCACAGTCCCCATGCAAGGTAACTTCAGAGACACAAGGATTCAAACTCACTACTTGACAAAAACAGCGCATGCCATCAATTCCCGTCCATGGCAATTTGTCTACGCTCTAATGGTCGCAGTAACTTGGTGGTTATGGTCATGTGTTCGAAGTGTTGCGGGCTTGAGACCTGGTGCCATTGAAGACCCGCCGTGTAGAGGTGGTGGGTGGATATGCACTGATGGTGGCTCTTCCCCTTTAACCCTGGTTTCTTTCCTCGCCACACCTATTGGCCCCATTTCGGGCTTCTGAGGCTATTTCTTTTCTCTGTAAGGATCTACGCCTCTGTTGCTACATGCAAACTGTCTCTCTTGCCCTTTTCCAAAAATATAATAGAAAAAAAAATTTTGTGGACCTCCAATCTCTTTCACCTTGCATTCCTTCCCTCTCCGTTTATGTATACCCTTTAAGAATTGGTATCCCCGTATATCTTATTTCTTTCCAAGGACTATCCTGTTTCATTAGGGAGACAGCATCTGTGTGAATATGTCTGTGTTTTTTAAGTATTTGTATTGTTATTAACACGTTTTTATAAGTTTCACATGTATGTAACAGAATCTTTGAACTCTATTTTTATCCACTTTTAAAAGGTCAGATTAATTCTAAATTTTGTGCACTTGTCAAAGACCGACGACAATACAATTTCATAATTTTGTTCTATTGTCCTGAACAGTATAATCAGGAGACAGGATAATCCAGATTTGGTGACTAATTCGTTATATCATTTATAGATTTGGCGACTGATTCCATGTACCGTTGCCAGATTTCGCGACTAATTCCTGCTCCCATTTCCAGATTTGGCGACTAAAAGATTAAGAGTAACTCTAAAAGAGAAAAAGTTTTTTTCCGTCAGCGATTTCTTATCATAATATAAGCAATTGTCCATGCATGTGAAAAAAATTTATTCTAACTCAGGGATAGGTAAACATTTTCGGTCAAATTCCAAAATTTTTTGTTTTTTTTTTTAAAAAAAAAAGGGTATGAATAAATGGTAGTTAAAAAAAACTAAAAATACATGCTTTTACTGTAGATCGAACAAAAAAAAAAAATGAAAAAAATATATAGTTCAAAAAAACTATGTATATTATAAACCAAACTATATATTAACGCTTGTATGGTTCATCGAACTAAAAAGTAAAAAAATAATTCTTAATATAAGAATAAAGTGATTTACGAGAAAATTAATGTCATTGTGTGTGGTAAAAGCGTGATGTGCTTTTTACTAAGTTTTTACACTTACTCGACATTTCGGAATAGAACTAGTAAGAAATTATAACAATTGACATAGAGCACACACACACACCTGTTTTTACCCCAATGACATTAATTTTCTCGCAAATCATTTTTATTCTATATTAGGAAAATATTTTTACTATTAGTTCAATTATAAACCTTAAAAGCGTGTTTCGTAATTTTTTTAAACTGTAATTTTTTTATTATCAGTCACACTGGCATCCGGTGAGGGGCTACTTTTGCAAAGGACTTTTACTGTATTTTATATTCTTCCACATATTCTCAAGAATTTTGTGTGTGAGGGAAGAAGGTCTCTCATTCGGGACCTTTTTGTTTCTGTATTTTGTTTCGTATATAAATAATCTTCGTGGAGGGTCGGTTTCCAGTTCGAAATCCTTTGGGTGAGTTTGGATCTCCTGAGTAAGTAAGGCTGGTCAATATTAAATCTGTTGAGGCTCAATGTCCTCCCGTTGGCATGGTGTGGGTACAAAGAGGTCCATCGCCTACAGTTTTTCGTGTTTTCTTCATAGTGAGACGTTTATATAATTCTCACTCACTCTCGGCTACTACTACCCTACAAATTGTGTTTGAGAGATGGATTTAAAAATTGATCACTGAATGAAGTATATTTTAATGTTGTTTGTTCTGTCAAAAATATTTATCGTAAAATCAGACATATAGCGCACACCCACTTACTTTCAAGCTGTATTTTTAATTTTTTGGTATATTCGCCGTAAAACGCGCGCACCCTCTTTTTTTACAAAGGAACCAAAAATTCGCGTGTACAATGTTCTTTAGTTTTTAAGTCATTTATTCGAGTTATTGTCCCAGGATTTTGAAAAAATACAACACTATTAGAATCAGAACCCTTTAAGGCTATCTTCGGCTGTTAAAGAATAGGGGTCGAATTCGGAATATTTTTTCAGATATAAAAGTACTCAAACATTAATATTATATATTCTGGCTACACTATCCTGTAGAGAATCACTTATTTTATCATACTACTCATTTTTATCCGAGTTGACACATTTTTTCTTTCATAAAATGTGTTTTGCATTTTTTTTTCCTACACCGTAATGCTAAATGAGCTACCCCTTCACATGTTAAAAGGAAAAACTAATTATTTATGAAATATTTTGAAAATTTAAAAACACTATATTATAAACAAATGCATGAGTTACGCGGAGCAATTTTTAAGCCCGAAAATGTGCTCCGCGTCAAGTTCATGCTCTCGTACATACGGCTAAAACAGCCGTAACTTCATTGGGTATATATATATATATATATATATATATATATATATATATATATATATATATATATATGTCATTTCTTTCAAATATATAGTATTCATATCAATGTAGAACATAGGTTCTCAACGTGGGGGTTGAGGATTTCAGGGGTCAGTAAAAGACCCAGAATACGTTAGGGAGTTTTGAGATGGTATGGAGGGAAATGGACCGATTAACCAAATATAATCTAAAAAGACTATAAAAACACGCTGATTATGTACTAACAAAAGTAAACTTTAATACTGGTTACCTTATGTTTATTGTATGTATTTAAAATTGTATATTCGTGGCAATAGTTATTTCAGATTTGCAAGTAAAAAAAATGGAGCTTTAGAAAAAAACTACATTAAAAAATATTCTATTAGTAATAGAATATTTTTTAAAAATTTAATTCGAATTTTTACCATGTATTATGTACGCTGTAGGGGGTGCCAGTTCAAAAGAGGTTGGAAAACTATGATGTAGAAGTTTAATTTTTTTTCTTATGTTCCTCTCTTTTTTTTATTTTTGATGCTATCCTTTTTATATCCAGCGTATAACGCACACCCGTAAATTTCAATCTCATTTTTTGTGTTAAAAGTGCAAAATTCATGAATGTTTGGCATTATATTTTTCCAAATTAAAATGAAATAAAAGAAAATACCGTAAAATCCGGCGTATAACGCGCACTTTTAAACACAAAAATGAGATTGAAATTTACGGGTGTGCGTTATACGGCGGATTTTACGGTATTTTCTTTTATTTCATTTTAATTTGGAAGAATATATAATGCCAAACATTCATGAATTTTGCTGTTCCCATAAGTGTTTTCCTTAAAAAAAAATAATAAATTTTATTCGTAACAAAATTTAAAATGAATGAAAATGCCTTTTTTTTTCGAATTTCTTGATTTTATATTAGACCTTAAAATAATACAGAAGACATTCTTGTAATATTAAATATTTTTTCAAAACTTACCCATCTTATTTCTATTTTCTTCAATACAGATGAGTTTGAGAATGTTTTTGAGCTTCGGTAATTAATATCTTATAAAATACTGATTTGATCATGACACGCTCTACGGAAATAGCTATTTAAACTACAAAACAGATTATTCTCAATGCTTAGTGAATAATATGTGTATTACATTCGAATGTATTGAAATATGACGAGCATTATATAGCTTCCAAATAATTAATACCTCAAACAGCAAACATTTAAAAGAAATTATTAATTAAAACTCTTATTAATGTGTACCTAAAATAACAGCTTAATACACAGAACTCTACATAATCCAACGTTAATTAATGGCAATTCATTCGGACACTCTACTAACAACTACGAAAGCTGAGAAATAGTTCAAAAATGCTCCTTATAATTATAAGAATTTAATTAACTTTTAAAAGTATTTCGCAACCACAAAATTTTCCATATTTTAAGCGAATAGTGTTAAGTTTGGGTTAATAATCGTTGAATCCGTTTAGAAGATGAACGAAATTATTGATTCTGCTTTTACCATAATACATTTTTAAAAATCGGAATAATTAAAGTGCAATAGTTATGACATCCCTGTTGTACTTTAAGGAGCATTAAAGCTTATACAAAAGTTTCTTAGGTACATCACTATTTTACTTAAGAAGCTTACTGTACAAGAGCGGCATTTATATCAAAAGGAGCTCAGTAAAAGGCATAAAAATAAACCGTTTAAAGATTTTTAAAAAATTGTTGAAAATTTCCAGAAGAGAGGGGTTCGGTTTTTTTTCAAAACTAACACTACACTAAAAACAACATGGATGTGATTTATATTTTTTTACGTCTTACTTTCAAACTGCAAATGGTTGTGGAACCTAAACCCTTTAACTGTCTCCTGCGTATATATCCATCTCGCTCAAGCAGTTATGTGGCCGGATGTATATATCAGTTCTTCCGAAATACGATTATTTTCTTTGCTCGGCTATCAGTAAAACTATCCTGAAGTCTTTGGAATGTATTACAATGACGACCTTGACAGTGTTTACAAAGGATTTACTAATTTCAGAGGAAAATTCACTTATTTACGCTTTTTCTTCCGCCCCCCCTCCAATACACCGCATACGCGCGGCTATGTGAAAAACGGTGGCATTGAGGAGTGAATCTCATGACTTTTAATCGACAGTTGAGCGCTTAATTTTGAATCAAAACCCAGCGATCAGGATGACGTCTGAGTTGTGTGTGCGGTACTCCATTCTCCAAACTTCCACAACACATTTACGTGATGGCTTTGAACTTCAAATATTTAATATGCATCAGGCCTCTCCACTGGGACACTAAAACTCGCATTCACAAAACGACAATGCCGAACACGAACCCGCGGCTATGTCCAATCAGCTACTACAACCGCAGAGACAACAAAAGTTGACAGGGTAGGACATCGTAGTTTTGCATAAACATTTTTGTCCAAAGTTAACTTATATATATTTTAGTTAGTTAAATGAAATAATTTTCCACCTTGTGTTTTTTTCAATATGTCCCCATGAACAGTCATTGCCAAAAATTCCAAACAACCAACTAAATTTGTTTGTGGCCTGTGAAAATATGATATTCACTGCTTTTTTACTCCCTTATTACGAAGATCTTTGTTCACGGCTGAATTGCACAGAGTCGAAAAAGTCACATTTCTATTTAAAAATGACAATCATTACTTCGTGGTAACAGATTAAGTGACTGCAATTGGGGAACACTGCACAGCATGGCAACACAGCCTCATATTTTGCTGTGCGTGGACATGTTGTAGTCTGTAGCTCTACGCTTTCGTCCGGGATTGGTAACACTACCTAATGTAATTAATTAGTAAGTTAATACCTAATCGTACATGACATTCATCAGTCACCAAGCCCAGCAAGATATCTAGATACTCCTCTGACCACCGGAGCCCCCAAATCTTTCACTCAACGTGCGCATCCAAGATATCCTACTTGTTGTTTTCCTGTGCTGCTATTACCTACGTTCTTGAAGGACGAACTGGAAATGTTTCAGTGGGAAACATCCATCATCCCTCAAACCACAACAAGTTGGAGAGAACTGGTCTGGAAGGTGTGGTTATACTTGGCATCTGCCTGTTGTTCTGGAAGTTAGATCTTTTTTCTTGGGTGAGAGCTGAGTGTCTGCACCCTCATTAGTTGAGAATAGTGATTTCGATTGGCTGCCCAGGAGGTTCAAAAAGTTACATTTGAACAAGTAAGAGGAGCTTGTCCAGTTAGGAAATAGAAGTTAAGATACATTTAAAACTAAATATAAAAATTTAAAAGATAAGAATGAAACAAAATAAGGAGAAATTAAAATTTAGCAAAGTATGCAATAAAGTTATTGCATGAAAAGATGATGTTATGGCGAGTTGTAGGAGTCGAGGAGAATTCTCCTTTGCCTCTTAGTTTTTATATTAGCATCATAAGGAATTAAGTTTAACATATTACTATTATTTGTATAAGGAATGGAATTAAAGAAATTAATAGCTATTTTTTGAATATGCTCTTTGAAACTATTGATTTTGAGAGCTTTTCTAATATCGTCGTTTCGCATATATATGTTGGCTTTAGTTATCATGCGAATATATGAATAAGAAACCTTAACTGACATGACCTTACTTCAAAAGTCTTTCATATAGCCTCATGGAAATTTCTAGAAGGCTTGATTCTAGAGACTTCTTGGTGGCTACCAAAATTTTCGCCAAACTTGTCGCCAATCTGATTCCCTGGACACATTTTCTCTAGGGTTGTCATAGTCTTATTTTTCAAGCATCCGTTGGGAAGCGAACTTTGCCGGTAAAACTCAACTTCCTCACGAGGAAAGTGTTGCTGCAGGGAAAATAACATACGTGACGTGTTAAAATATTAAATCTAATATAACAGGTATAACATATAAGCATCCGCCCAGCCAGAATGGTGGCTATGACCCTCGGCTTGTCTCGGTTCGAATCTAAGTAAGGCGTGGTTGTATCTTCTTCTTGAAAAGAAGTCGGGCCTTCGCCTGTAATGGATTTCCGTCTCGAATGAAAGCAAGTGCACCCCTTCTGTTATATGCTGGGATCATCGTTTGTATAAAAATGTTTGTATTTTCTCTTTGTATTGTATGTTTTTGTTCTTCCTCTCGTATTTTATATGTATCCCAGGAAAAAACACACGACAACAGCAGTATAAATAAATAATACATACATAAGTGTATAAATACATAATAAATAGAAGGCAATTTAACAAACATATAATATCATAAAAATGTTATCATATCTATACATTTTATCATTATTTATTATATATATTACTTTATATGCTTACAAAATATAAAATCTTTTCATTGCGTCATATTTCATTTATAATCCTTATGTATCGTATTAAAAATAATATTATTCAGACTAAAAGTATTTAAACGCGAAACATTCGAACCAATTATAAAATAAAAAATTAAATTGCAGTGCAAGAAATAAGATTCGCAATAATTTTTTGCAGTTTTCCAATTTTCGAATGCAAATATTACTTTTGAAATATAAACTACTATAATAATAATATTTTAAATGACTGACTCTCGAATCTTGCAAAAACATCTAGAATTATAAATATTTGGAATATTTATGGATAAAGTTACGTCATATCTTAGAAATAATTTAGAGAAACCCGAACACATGAGAAATACAAAATCGTCTTCATATCCAATGAAGATATTTTTGACTGTAAAGAATTTTATGATAAAACTTTAAACACTTTCAATTTCACGAAACTGGAGAAGGCGTAAGATGAAGGGACATTACGTAAATATTTATTCCCTATTTTTAGAACTTAAAACCGTACAAACATGTCTGTCAGAAAAATTATGATTACGCTCTCCAATTGCAGTTTTCTAAATCTTCGTTTTGTAAGAAAATATTCCAATTTAATCACTCTACTAGCGCACGAGCTCTTATATCAGAGAGAGAAAGACAGTTTTGAATATTTTACATTTCTTGGGAGAAAACACTTTTATTTATGCGCTGTAGGTTCTGTAATCTTAGAATGAAATGTAACGATACGATGAATAATAATTTACTATATTGAGAAAACTATAGTTTCATTTTCTATTTTTGATATCACTTTAATAACACATAAAAGATATGAACCGTGGTAATATACACTCATGGACAAAAAAATTAGCGCACTAAGAAATAATTGTGGGATCGTAACAAAACTTGGCATGAAGGCACATGTCGGGCAGATATGCAAATGATTGGAAATGTGCAGTGTGATTGCCCATTACGTATAGCCGGTAGGGGGCGTTTAACGTCGTTCTCCGTGGGTATAAAACAGTATAAAACAAGCTTGTTTGAATGTGGGCCGATGATTTGATTGGTCTTGAGACTCGATACAGTGCAGTCGCGTCTCCTATACGCTCTGCACAGACTATGCGTCTACCTGCCACTACGGCAAATGCTACAGGGCTGCCTGCACCAGCCCACCCCTGCACCCATACTAAAAGAGCATCTGACTTTTGCAGCCCTTTTCAGGGGCTATTTAGTCCTAAGCAGACTCTATTATTATTAATTCTCTCCTCTCCCTCACGTTGACGACTCGGAAATGGCAAATCTTCCTACTGATATGGAACTGGAATTGGCATTATCACAAGGAGTGAAACTAGGTCACCATCGCCTCAATCCCAGCTCACACCATGCGAGCAGTTTAAAGTACAACAGAGGCCCAACTGGCAAAAATGGAGACATTCCGTAAATGCAAACAGGCCTGTGTTGACGCATTAAAACGGATGCCGGATCACTACCCAGAGGAGCCATTCTTCGTTCGAGCGCTCACGGAGCTGCAAGAGATCGAAGAAACCATCTCCATGGCGGTAAGTGATATTGACTCTTATGACCCATGTACTATCCTGGCTGCCCACATCACGAAAAACTCCCCATAATTCTCACAAGTTGACACAGTCACCCCTAAATTCAAACTCAAAACAATAGTTACGGAAGAGGAAGGATAGTTCGAACTTCGAATATCCCCAAATAGGAAAACAGCACGTAAAATTAATCTTGAATCCCCAGATAAAGAGGAGATCACCATAGTAACTCAAATAAATTCAATATTCTAAGGAACTTCAACCTAATAACGTAGAAAACCAGGTTCTACTACCGACGAACGTAACACCAACTCTCAAAGAGTAGAGAACGGCTCGACCAATCAGGTTCAGCCAGAATCAGCTCCCCGCCCCCATCATGCTCTTCATCGATGAAGAACTAAGTTACAAAGCTCAAATGGCCATATTTCTAAAAGAATTCCCGAAAATTAGATCCCGATTAACGGGATATTTAAAGCTTTACTGGGAGATACTGCAGAACGCAGATCAGCAGTTCAACTGCTGAAAAAATTAAAGTACCAATTTTACACCTTCAAGTCAAAAAGCCGAACGCCCCATAAAGGTAGTCATAAAAGGCATCCCCGTAACACCGATCCAGAAGAAATTAAGCGGGACCTAGAGCTACTCGGCTACACACGCCGGACAGGATTAAACCCGTTAATCGGCAGAAAAACTAAACGCACCCTACCAATCTTTTTAATCACCCTCTCCCAGAAACTTAGACAACCTAAAAATCTTCGACTTAAAAACCCTAGGATACCTCAGCGTCAGGAGTTGAGGGTTACGATGGAAGAGGTGTAACCCAGTGTTACACCTGTAACAAACCAACCATACCTCGAAAATTGCCATCTCAACCCAAGATGCCTGAAATGTGGCGAGAACCACATAACCCGTGACTGTCCGCAAACAAAAACTAGAGACAGCGTATTGCATCAACTGCAATATTTATGGCCACATGGCAAACTACAGAGGATGCCCTTCATTCCCCAAACCCCCCAAAGAACCGCCAAAAACAATAGGAACTCCTACACAAATATTTACAACAGCTTGGTTAGGCCAAACATCTCTTATGCCCAAGCAACAACCGGAGCAAATAACGCAGTTAACCCCCACAGATGTGACACGAGAACCTGGGTTTTCAGCACAAACTGAGACCAAAAAACCTAACCCCCAAATAACAGATATAATCATAATAACTTTCCAAATTTTAATAACAGAAATAGCAACTTTAATTTTAATAATTACCAAAACAATAATAACTTTAATGTTCAAGCCACACTGCAAATGACAATGCATTGTCTAATGCAGTTATCTCAAATTCTATGCAATAATAACAATATGAACAATAATCAAAAATTAAGCAAATCAAATGTACGCCCAAATAGAGCATCTTGCTTAATAATTCTAATCATGTATAGTTCCTCCCCGATTGGTCTCAGTTTGTGTTCATGGAACGCAAACGGATTGCTAAGAAAATATGCCGAACTTCGTATTTTTATGAAAGCACTCCCCAGACGTTCTTCTTATACAAAACTCACCAACGAGACCTTCTCACAACTTCAATATCGCAAACTACGTATGCCATAGAAATGACAGAATCTCAGAAGGAGCGCGTACCGCAGGTGGAACTCTGATCCTCGTTAAAAATTCTATAAAGCACTACTGCCTCCCCACCCCCACTTCGAGCTCTAGAAGCAACTAACATTATACTAACTCCCCCACAGCACGACCCCATCTATTACTTGTGTTTTATATCCCCCTTCTTCCGATGAAAGCTTATTTACAATAGATATCGAACATTTTATTCAAACTGCTAATAACTGTATTCTCTTCGGAGATTTTAACGCTACTCACAACGCATGGAACTGCAATAATAACACAACTAGAGAGAAGGCACCTCTTTAACTTCGCCAATATGCTAAATTTAAATATCGCCTATCCCCTACTCCTACTAGATTTGGTTATAACTCCGCTAATACAATTGACATAGCACTTGTAAGAACTTCTATTATCCTTTCACCATTAACTCTATCGACGATTTATCATCCGATCATAACCCAGTATTCTAAACTTCAGCTTTAAATTAGCAATTGAGCTAACCCCAGAGCGGTCTCCACCGACTGGTATTCTTTCAAAAATAATCTAAATAATAACCTTTCTTTATTTGATTATCACCCGAACGATATTAATAATACTAACGATTTAGAGCAAATCTCAGAGTTCACCGACGCGGTCATCGAAACTCATAGCCACGCCTCCCGACCAATAGAAATCGACAAACGAAACTTCACTCCACTACACATTAATAGACTACTAAAACTCAAAAACCACCTTCGTAAACGTTATCACCAGACACTTAGCAATTTTTTAAAACATACTACAATAGAGCACAATCAGATTTCAAAAGAGCTCAAAAATACAACGATGACATTTGGCAAAAAAGGTTAGAAGCACTCCAACACCACAGACAACAGCCTATGGCGCACACAAAAAATTTTTAAAAATAAAAGATCCAAAATCCCTTCTCTCAACTGTGCAACTGGTACGACAGTCACAGATCGAAAAAGCTAACCCTACTAGCTACTAATCTTAAAAATAACTTTATTGAAAATGAACGCGAAAATGATTCCTATAACCATAATGACGAAAATATTAACTCCACCGTTAACAACTTTCTTTCCACCCCCTCCTACCATAACATTGAACCTGCCCTTCCTGACGAAATTATACACTACATTAAGCATATTAACTCCAAAAAAGCTCCTGGTAAAGACTTAATCACTAATCGCATGTTAAAAAATTTCCCCATTAAACTCATCCTTATTTTAACTATTCTAGTCAACAAAATCCTCAAATTTAATCACTTTCCAGAAAACTGGAAAGAAGCTATTATTTTTTCAATTAACAAACCTGGCAAGATCCTCACTAGCAACTAGTTACAGGCCTATATCCCTTCTTTCTACAATCGGTAAACTTACGATCCATTATTCTCCTTAGATTAAAAAACTTCATTAACTCAAATAATCTTCTCAATCCTAATCAATATGGTTTTACTACCAAACTGTCTACTTTACACCCACTCTTAAGATTAACTGAGCATATCTCGGAAGGTTTCCAGAAAAGAAAAGCAAGGGCGCGGTTTTCTGGATATCAGAAAAGCCTTCGACCGTGTTTGGATTAATGGACTCACTTTCAAACTAATTTCTTATAATATTCCTCCCCAATGATTCACCTCATTCACTCTTATCTCACTAACAGATCCTTCAAAGTCAGAATTAACGAGACTCTCTCAAACAAGCACCCTGTAAATGCAGGGGTGTCCA
>BMAU01005781.1:0-36534 GCA_019973935.1 Trichonephila clavipes | reverse complement strand
CACAGGCATTTGTTATTTGGAGAACGCGCTCCTGAATGTCCTTCATGCAATGTCTCTTACACTGTTCGTCACATTTTAATCGATTGTCCAGTTTTTAACCATCATCGCATCACCTTTTTTCACATACATCTTTTTAACTTTATCTGACTTGGTGGGGGAATCTCCCACCAAAATCTATTGCTTTTATAAAGAAAATTGGTTTTTTTATATTTAATTTGACTTTTTAAAATGTTTTAACTTTAACTTTATTTTTTATATATGTGCATGCTGGCATGCACATATATAATTATTTTATGTCCTTGTGTTTTTTTCTGTGTATTTTTACCATGTTTTTATAATTTTAACAAACGTGTGGGCGCAGTTTAGCCAATTTTGGCTCTTGCGCCAATAACCCCAAATTTCACTCACTCACTCCGAAGAACTCGGCCCCTCAGGGCTGACCTTCTTTAGGTGAGTACGGGTTTTCACTCCCCGGGAGTGCCTAGTGATCTTTTCCTTCTCCCTAGGGTTTTACTGTCTTTGGTAAACACAGGCTTCTGAACCCGGGGAACCCTAGTGAACCTTCTCTATTTTCGGCCCTTTTTCTTTGCCATCAAATTTCTCTTTTCTTCTTTTCCGTTCAAGACCACAGACCCATTTTACTAAATGAACATTGTTCAAATTTAGTTTTTCCCACTGGAAAAACTTCCTATTTTTATTAACATATTTTTGGTTTACATCTTGTGTTCCGTTCATTTAGTTTGTTTTTCGTATATTTCTTTAAACCTTTTGATTTGTGTTGCTTTATTTGTTTTTGTCTAACTGCCCGTTGGTTCCGACCCGCATGTTTGCCGTGTGCGGCGTCCCGTAAGGGGAAAATGGTGTCCTGGGATTACCTTTGGCCCACGCTTCGCTGTAGACGGGAGGCAGGGTGAGCCCGCTCTGTCAATCGGCTGGTGGTACCTCTCTTCAGGTCTCCGAAGAACACTGCTGTAGGGTTAGTGCTGCGGATAAGGGGTGTCGGGTTTACCCGTTGGATCCTCGCCCTGATGCTGTTGGCATTATATTCTGGGTGTACTCTGGTAGCGCCGTGCCTGGTTTTTGCCAGATGACCGGCACACTGCCTCCCTTGTAGGGACTCCGTGGTGGGTGGAGGCACGCCAGGACAAAGTTTTTACGCGTATTTATGGATCCGAATATGCTGTGCCCGGGTAAAGTAGCCTCGTATTACCCACACTCACCGTAGATCAAATTGCTGCTCATTCGAGATTTTTACTGATTTCCTGCCGAATAAAGAGATGTCAAATAAATCGCCTTTCGCAATTCACAAGCCCCTCAGGGGGCTCACCTTCTTTAGGTGAGTACGGGTTTCACGCTCCCGAGGTGCCCTAGTGATCTTTTCCTTCTCCCTAGGGGTTTAATGTCTTTGGTAAACACTGGCTTCACGACCCCGGGGAACCCTAGTGATCCTTCTCTGTTTTCGGCCCTCTTTCTTGCCATTCAGGTTTCCTTTTCTTCTTTTCACGTCCAGACCACAGATCTACATTCGGCAATGAACATTGTTCCATCTTTGTTTTTTCTGGTAAAGGATTTGATATTTTTTGCTGCGGTATTATGGTTTACATTTTATATTACGTTCTTTTCCTTTGATTTGCTTGGATTTCTTTCAATATTTTGATTTTGTTGCTTCTTTTGTGTTCGATTGTTGATTTTTTTTGTGTTCAACTTCTTGTCTTTGTTTTTCTGTCACGGGGTCCTGTGGCGGGCCGGGAATGGGTGGGGTGGGGTTGTGTCTGATGGTTTTTCGCTTTTGGTGTGGTGGCGCGGCGGACTGCTCCCTGGGAGGTCTGGCGCTTGGAGCGGGGTTTTGGACTTCTGAGGATCTTTGGACTGGTGAGGTGGGGTCTTGGAGGGGGCGGCCTTGTGGAGGGTGCCGGGGGGGGTTGGGTTTTGCGTCTCGGGCCGCCAGATAGTACAGGAGCCCGGGACGGCCTAACCAGCATGCCCTGGCTGCTCTATCAGCTGGTGCATAATCCCGCCTGTCTTGTAGTTCCAGGTGGTGCCTGGATGGGGTCCTGCATTGCAGAGCGGGGGGCTCTCCTGAGGCCACTACTGGTTGCTGACTCTGGGGCGGGCCCTGCCGGGCTGGTCCTCTGGGGGTCAAAAGGAATTCTCCTCCTCCTTTCCAAAAAAAAAAAATTCAAAATAAGAAAAAAACTTAAAACGCATGTATTAAAACCCCCATCCCACCCTACCCATCTCATGATGCTAAACATATAGATGATACAGTCCTCCTATTACCGAAATTTACCGTTGATGAAATTGCTCAACACACACGGTTTTTAATTTTATCCCTACCAAACAATGAAATGTCCCGAAAATCTCCGTTTATTATTCACAAAGCTTTAATAGGAATAGGTGGAGAACCTAAATCCATTAAAAAATTACGATCAGGTGACCTACTTATAGAAACAATATCTGCTGTACAAAGCAAACCTTTTTTACTGGCCAAAACCTTTATAGATTCTCCACTGATCGTAACTCCTCACAGAACTTTGAATTCTTGTCGAGGAGTCATCTCTGAATCCGATCTTTTATACGCATCTGAAGCAGAAATTTTGGAACGTCTTTCTGACCAGGGTGTCACTCAGGTCAGAAGAATTAAGATAAAAAAGAAACGTCACTTTTTCCTACTAAACATTTAATTTTAACTTTCAATAGCCCTAAATTACCATCAAATATTAAAGCTGGTTACCTAAATTGTAAATTACGTCCATATATACCGAATCCTCTGCGCTGCTTTAAGCGCCAGAGGTTCGGTCGTTCCAAAATTCCTGCCGCGGACAACTCACATGTTCTAGGTGTGCAGCTGTAGGGCATTCTTCTACAGATTGTACCCTAGAACCAAAATGCATTAACTGTTCTCAACCGCATACACTGCTGATTCCAAACTTTGCCCGAAGTGGAAAACCGAAAAGCAAATTCAAGAAATTAAAACTAATAGAAATATAACATATGTAGAAGCCCGAAATTAATAGTCCCTGCGTCTCACTTATGCTCAAGCTGCTAAATCCTCTAATAAAACCAGTTCTACTCAAACAGATGAAAATATATTAACGAAAATTAAATGTCCCACCTTTGGAATTGCTTCAACCCCTTTCATCGACAAGAACAAATTTATCCATATCTACTCCTGATGTTTCTACATCATCATCTTCCCACCAAGCCCAACTCTTGCCGTCCACCTCTTCAATATCCACTAGTAACTCAAAATCTCAACCACCTATTCCTACATGTACTGATGCACCTTCCAACAATATGGTCACCCCTATTGAATCATCTTCCACCATCATACCCACTTCCTCATCACAGTCCGTTATTCAGCACCCTCTGATTCTAATACAGTACAGGATGCCTAGAAACTTGCAAAAGCACGATCGAGGAAAAGAAAAAAAGAATTACTGAAAAAATGAAAGAAGCAATAATAGACATTAAAATGAATCCTCATAGACCTAAAAACCGGCCTCTGATGAGTCTACAACGGATGAGGAAGAAATGATTGTCTACGACGTGGAAAGATGAAAATTGAATCAATCCCGATTACTTGAAGAAAATGGTAAGACCTATTACCAGGGACAATTACTGTTAACTCCAACGAAACACAGAAAATAACTTTTTTTTTTCAATACCTGTCAACTTGGTGGGAATTCTCCCCACCAATCTGTATTTAACATCTTTGATATTAACATTTCTATCCATAAATTTTAAGATTTTAAATTTTTTTTTTTTTACCAGACATATTATAAACTTTTAACGTTTTAACAAAATGTTTGGCGCAGTTTAGCCAAAATTGGCTCTTGCGCCAATAACCCCAAAATTCACTCACTCACTCACTCGCTCTACAAACGAAATCATTCTTATCCGCCAAAGTATTTTTAGACTTTCCATTAATAGTAACTCCTGACAGATCACTGAATTCCTGTAGAGGTGTCATATCTGAACCAGACCTTTTGTGCGCCTCCGAAGCAGAAATCTTGGAAGGACTTTCTGACCAAGGGGTTACTCAAGTCAGACGAATTAAAATAAAAAAAGACTCGTCACTTTCCCCAACGAAGTATTTAATATTAACTTTCAATAGCCCAAAACTACCGTCTACAATAAAAGCTGGATATCTTAATTGTAAAATACGCCCTTACGTTCCGAATCCCCTGCGCTGCTTTAAGTGCCAGAGATTCGGTCATTCTCAAACATCCTGCCGCGGTCAACTAACATGCTCTAGGTGTGCAGCTAAAGGTCATTTTTCTACAGATTGTACCCTAGAACCCAAATGTATCAACTGTTTACAGGCTCATTCCGCAGATTCAAAACTTTGCCCGAAATGGAAAGCTGAAAAACGAATACAAGAAATTAAAACTAATAAAAATATCACTTACATAGAAGCTCGAAAGTTAATAGCTCCACCTTTAACACTGACCTACTCCCAGGCCGCTAAATCATCAATAACATCCGCTTCTACACAGACTGATGAAAATATCACAGAAATAAAGTGTCCAATTTGGAGTTGCTTCAACCAGCGTCATCCAACTCGAAACAAAATAAAACTACACCTATACCTACAATTTCTACTTCATCCTCTTCCACTCAAGCACACCTATTACGTTCGACTTCTACAATATCAAAGTCCCAGCCACCTATTCCTAAAATTCCTATATCTAATGACCTACCTTCCTTCACCATTCCTTCCACATCTGCAATATTACCAACAATACATAAAGAGGATTTGTTACCAATACCCATTCTTACTTCTACTACTACTTCTTCCGCTGGCAATAGCTTAAATACTTCCTCTTCATCTTTAAAAACCGATACACGTTTATTTCCTACAACTTCCAATAAATTTGCAGCACTATCAACTGAAATTCAGCCATCAGTTTCCTTATCAGAATCAGAAGCTACTGCATCCAATAATGAACCATCTAACACATCCAACATTACAAAGCGATTAAAACGAAACTCAAAAAATAGAAAAGGCGTGCAAAAGAACAAAAGGCAGAAATTGAAGTTAAAACGACCCCTCACACCTAAGAAAAGCTACATTCATTATGACTCAGAAGAGGAGGATATGATTATTTACAATGTAGATGAAAAACTAATGGATGATCATGTACGGTCTGGTTATTCACATTTCCTGACACCAACTAGAAATCGCAGAAATTAAAATTTACACTCTGCATTTCAATCGCGTTTTAGACCTAGATATGATGGTTAATATTTTTAACTATTTTCTATGTTTTTTTTTTCACACTTTTGCCATTTTAATTAAATGTCACATTTGTTCATGAATCTTTAAGATGTAATGAATTTTTATTCTTAAATTTTTAACTGTTTTTTTTTAAATTATGGAAATTGAAACAAATGTTTGGCGCAGTATAGCCGAAATCGGCTCTTGCGCCAATAAAATCAAAAAAAATCAGAATGTGGACACACGATATCTCCTTCCAAGAGCAGCTGTGTCCATTTTTGCAGAAAACGTAACCTACACCCAGATCCTTCTATAAATATAGGAAATATTCAAATACCTGTAGTCAGTGAGGTGCGCTTCCTCGGAGTAATCTTTGACTCTAAATTGACTTTCTTTCCGCATGTCCTTTACTTGCGGAAGAAGTGTGAACGATCCCTCAACATCTTAAAAGTACTATCAAACACCTTATGGGGAGCGGATAGAGTCTCGTTACTCCGAGTGTATCAAGCACTAATCCTTTCACGTTTGGACTATGGTTGTGTAGTGTACGATTCTGCTCGTGCATCTGTGTTAAAACGACTGAACACAATACATCATTCTGCTGTGAGAATCTGCTCTGGTGCCTTCAGAACTTCGCGTGTTACCAGCTTGTATGTGGTATGCCATCAACCACCTTTAGAACTAAGGCTGAAACAATTAAGTGCAAATTATTTTTCGTGCCATGTCTGTTCCTTCTCATCCATTAAAACCCTTTGCTCTTGCCATTGGCCTCAACCGACTCTATGAGGCCCGTTCATTTAACATCAAACCTTTTTCGGAAAGAGCAACGGCTGTTCTAAATGACGCCCACTTAAATAACATAAATATCCAGGAAAATAATATCCTTGCTTTTCCACCCTGGGACATCCAACTTTTTAACTATAGTAACCCCTTTTCGGGCTATGACAAAGCAGGCACTGCTGCTGTTATTTATCAGCAGCTCTTTTCTTTCCATCGCAGTAAGTATTCTAAGTACGTATCAGTCTACACGGACGGATCGAAGACTGCAGGACATGTTGGGTGTGGTGTTGTTAAAAACAACACCATTCTTAATTTTACCTTACATAATTCCATGTCTGTCTTTAGTGCTGAAATAACTGCCATTCTTGTCGCACTTCAGCATATAATAGTTTCTAACCACCGTCATTTTTGTGTGTACACTGGCAGCATGAGTGCTCTAGAGTCCTTACACTTTTCAACAAAGCGTAGACACCCCACTGTGATAGAAATATTTCTTCTGTGAAAACTAGAAAGGAAGGGTTTTGATATAATTTTTTCCTAAGTACCTGGACACGTGGGTATACTTGGTAATGAACAGGTTGATACCGCTGCTGACATATCCATGTCTGATCACATGCAGCGGCCTGACTGTTACCGAGATTTAAAGACTTCTATACAGAACTATATCCATCGTGTATGGCAAGAGACTTGGGATCAACAGATCCTCATCAAACTACATAACATTCATTCTTCCACTTCTCATTCCCCTCAGGGGGCTCACCTTCTTTAGGTGAGTACGGGTTTCACGCTCCCGAGGTGCCCTAGTGATCTTTTCCTTCTCCCTAGGGGTTTACTGTCTTTGGTAAACACGGGCTTCACGAACCCGGGGAACCCTAGTGATCCTTCTCTATTTTCGGCCCTCTTTCTTGCCATTCCAATTTCCCTTTTCTTCTTTTCCACCTCAGGGGCTCACTTTCGGGTGAGTACGGGAGGCCACGTCCCCGAGGTACCCGAGTGAATTTTGAAAAGAAAGAAAAACCCAAAAAAATATTTGTTTAGTTAGTGTTTCAGTTACAGGTCAATATTTAACGTTATATTTAGTTCAGTTCGGGGTTGTTTTGTGGTTAATTTTAATTTGGATATTTTGAGTTTCATTATTTCTACTATTTTAATTTTGGTTTATTTCTTTGGGGTATTTAAAACAAATGAATTTTACTTTTCGATTTACGTAAAGTTAAGACTGGTTTTTGAGTCTGACCCGCATGTTTGCCGTGTGCGGCGACCCGTACCGGGGGAAAGTGGAGTCTGGGGTTCCTGTTGCGTGCCCTTTGGCCCATGCTTCTCCGTAGACGGGAGGCAGGAGTGAGCCCGCTCCTGTCAATCGGCTAGTGATTAGTTCTGCGGATTCCAATACGGGTTCTTTTGGAATACCAAAGACGGTTGCTTTAGGGTTAGTATTGCAGTTAGGGGTGCCCTGGGTGAACTGGCGGATCACATCCCGAACCTGTAATACTATACTCCAGTACCACCTCTGAGGTAAGTTCCGTGCCTGACGCATGTCAGTTGACCGGCGGGCTGCCTCCCCTTGTTGGGCTCCATGGTGGGTGGAGGCGTACTGGGATGAACACGAAAAACACTCATGGAACCCATCAGTAATTCTCCTTCAGTGGAGCACCGTAAGCTCGAATTTTCTGATTCATTTCGATACTTTATAATGAAAACTCCTGAAACCTTTACGTCTATTTCTCCATTTCTAATTGAGAAAGCTTTCACTAGCAAGATTGGGGAGGTCAAGTCGATTCAAAAGATGCGCTCCGGGGACTTGTTCCTCGAAGCGTCATCGGCGAAACAGGCGACCGCCCTTATAAATCTGCAGCAGCTTGCTCATTTAGACGTTACCGTGGCTCCTCATGCTAATCTGAATTTTTCGCGAGGCGTTATTTCACCAGCGGATTTTCTCCACGTGTCGACTGAGGAAATCAAAGAGAACATGAAGGCCCAAAAGGTCTGTGATGTTAGGCGTATCACGATAAGGCGGGATGGACAGGTGTTGAATACAAAGCACCTCATCCTGACCTTTAATACGCCTGACCTTCCACAGACTGTTAAAATGGCCTACATCCGATGCCCAGTCCGACCATACATCCCGAATCCGCTGCGATGCTTTCAGTGCCAGAGATTTGGACATTCAAAAACAGTCTGCCGCGGCCAGCCAACCTGCTCTAGATGTGCAGAGGTAGGCCATGATAGCGCAGACTGTAAAGCAAAGGAACGATGTGTTAATTGCAAAGGCGATCATTCATCGATTTCTCGCTCTTGTCCAACCTGGCTACTCGAAAAGGAGATCACGGCCATCAAAATTAAGGATAAAATTTCGTATCCGGAGGCTCGGCGTGTTGTATCGTCACGCACGCCAGTTTCTGAAAAAAGCTATGCGTCGGCGACCAGAAAAACATACATATCAACGGCCATTCAAGTAGACGCGAGTACGGCTCCAACATCTGCGATAGCCGCAACTATGACACCGAAGAATGTTGCCGTGGATACACTTAAGTCTGTATCCCCTCCCCGAGATCATAAGAAGAACAGGAAAACACGCATCAAGGAATCGGGGGTGCAATCCCACAAAAAAAAGAGGTCGAACCTCTCTAAAAACTCCATGACATGGGAGACGATGTCATGGACATTCACACCTCGCAAAGCGACGAAAGTCTGATGGACGATCTGTCGCCCAGACCTTCGTCGTCTGGCTCCTTGCGGGAGCACGTGCGAACTTGATGACCTCCTTTATCTCCTGGAACTGCCGTGGTCTAAGGACTCGACTTGCCGATCTCAAATCCATCATATCCACGTACCAGCCCGCATGCGTTGCTCTTCAGGAGACATTTCTGAAGAGTACCATGATAATGCAAGTGCGTGGTTATAATTGTGTACGACGGGATGTAGATGGCGATACATCTCAACCGGAGGTGTATGCCTCTTCACGTCTAATCTGTTTCCCAGTCATGTCGTCACACTGCACACATCATTACAGGCTGTGGCTGTTCGGATTCACGTCCATTCTTTAGTCACAGTCTGTTGTGTTTATTTACCACCCAACGATGTTGTGCCACAAGTGGATTTGAATCATTTAGTCAGTCAATTGCCAGCTCCATTTATTTTGCTCGGTGACTTTAACGGACACAGCCCTCTGTGGGGCATGATGTTACAAATTCTCGCGGGCGACAGATCGAGCAGTTGATTTCTGATCACTGTCTCTGTCTGCTGAACAACGACAAGAAAACGTATTTCCATGCACCCACGAGGACATTTCACTCCCTCGATCTAGCCATCTGTTCGCCAACTCTGCTACCGATGTTGAATTTCGAGGTTGCAAACGATCTGCACAACAGCGATCATTTCCCTCTCCTAGTCTCGCATGTTAATGGTGCGGGGACGCGTTTTCGTCCCCCCACTTATCATTTTCATCGCGCAGACTGGGATAAATTCACGCGGTTAGCGATGATCACCGGCACAATGGTCCAGAACAGGGCAGTTGATGAAGCAGTGTTCAATGTCACTGAAGCTATTCGGAATGCTGCCGATGCAGCCATTCCCAAAACATCCAATTATCCTCGAAAGCTGTGCAAACCATGGTGGAACGCTTCCTGCCAACAAGCCAAAAAGGAACAAAGGAGGGCGTGGGGTATTTTCAGGAGGTACCCCACCACTGATAATCTCATAGCGTTCAAACGTGCGAAAGCGTTAGCTCGTAGAATACGTCGTCAATGCCAGAGAGAATCTTGGATCCAGTATGTGTCTTCAATCACATCGTCAAATACCAGCCAACAGTTATGGAGAAAGGTCAAAGCAGCGAATGGCCTTTATCGGGAATTTCACATTCCGATATTGGAAACTTCTACTGCTTTGTTTTCGTCACCTTTAGATGTGGCCAACTTGATTGGCGAAACATTTGCTAGTGTGTCCAGCTCCGATTCATTTAGCCCTGCATTCCAGGCGACTAAGAATCGTTTAGAGCGACACCTATCAACTTCAGGTGCCGACAACCTTTACTATATAACTGTGACATTGACATGTTTGAATTAAAGAGAGCATTATCATCGGCCCACAATACTAGTCCAGGTCCTGATGGAATATCCTATGAATTGCTTCGCCATTTGAACGAGGATTCACTAGTAAGTCTCCTTTACCTATTCAACCGAATATGGAGGGAGAAGGTGTATCCTACTCTTTGGCAAGAAGCCATAGTGATCCCCATTTTAAAACCTGGAAAAGATCCTAAGAACCCTCTTAGCTATCGACCGATAGCACTCACGAGCTGCCTTTGTAAGACACTAGAACGTGTGGTCAATGCCCGTCTCGTTTATCAGTTAGAAAAGAACAAATGCATTCCTCTGTTTCAGAGTGGCTTCCGTAAAGGAAGATCCACTCGACAATATTATTACACTCGAAAACAAAATCAGAAACGCTTTTGTCCGGAGGAATCATCTAGTTTCCATCTTCTTCGATATCGAGAAGGCATATGATCGTACTTGGCGCTATGGGATACTTCGCACTTTATTTGATTTTGGATTCAGAGGCAATTTGCCTACTTTTATTCAAAATTTTTTAAAACTTCGTACTTTTTTAGAGTGAGACTGGCTGGCACTCTTTCTGCTCCTTTTACCCAAGCTGAGGGAGTTCCTCAGGGGAGTATTTTTGAGTGTCACCCTTTTTATTTGTCATATTTCATCCATCTTAAATATTTTGTCGCCCTCTATACAGGCTTCACTATACGTGGACGATCTACAGATCAGTTGTGAAGGTTCGGACATGCGCATGATTGAACGACAGTTGCAAACTGCCGTCAACAACATTTTAAAGTGGTGCGACACCAACGGTCATAGTATTTCGGCGAGCAAGAGTTGCTGCGTGCACTTTTGCCGCAAACGGGGTATTCATCCCGACCCCGAAATACGCATCCGTGATATACAAATTCCCGTAGTTCCCGACGTACGATTCCTCGGAGTAATTTTCGACCGTCGGCTCACTTTCCTTCCGCATATTTTACAATTGCGGAAGAGGTGTGAAAAGTATCTAAACCTCTTGAAGGTGTTGTCAAACACCTCTTGGGGGGGCGGATCGAACATCATTACTCCGAGTGTACCAGGCGATCGTACTCTCTCGCATCGACTACGGATGTGTTGTATACGGATCAGCGTGCAACTCTACTCTGAAAAAACTTGACCCCGTCCACCATATGGCATTGAGAATCTGCTCGGGTGCGTTTCGCACATCACCGGTGCAGAGTCTCTATATTAACTGTCATCAGCTTCCTCTAGATCTTCGACGGCGGAAGCTGTCTCTTGCGTTTTATTTTAAGATCTTGTCCGTGCCTTCACATCCTCTGCAGAATGTGTATATGAGTACCAGCATGAAGAGACTTTATGATGCACGGCCGTCTAACATCCGGCCGTTTATGGATAGGATGAAGCTTCATATTTCTGAACTCGACCTACCTAACGTGCGTATCCAGCAAAGGAACTTTTTCCTATTCCAACCTTGGAATACGCCACGGTTCCATTATATCAACCCTTTTGCCACTTACAGTAAATCCACTGTAGCGCCTGTCGTCTTTCAACGCGTCTTCGCCTACCACCGCCCCCTCAGGGGCTCACCTTCTTTAGGTGAGTACGGGGTTCACGCTCCCGAGGTGCCCTAGTGATCTTTTCCTTCTCCCTAGGGGTTTACTGTCTTTGGTAAACACGGGCTTCACGAACCCGGGGAACCCTAGTGAACCTTCTCTATTTTCGGCCCTTTTTCTTGCCATCCAAATTTCCCTTTTCTTCTTTTCCGGTCAAGACCACAGCCCATTTTTCTAAATTAACTAAATTTGAACAATGTTTTTTCCACTGAAAAAACTTCCTATTTTTTATTAACATATTTTGATTTACATCTTGTGTTCCGTTCATTTAGTTTGTTTTTCGTATATTTCTTTGAATCTTTTGATTTGTGTTGCTTTATTTGTTTTTGTCTAACACCGTTGGTTTCCGACCCGCATGTTTGCCGTGTGCGGCGTCCCGTAAGGAGGAAAATGGTGTCCTGGGATTACCTTTGGCCCACGCTTCGCTGTAGACGGGAGGCAGGAGTGAGCCCGCTCCTGTCAATCGGCTGGTGGTACCTCTCTTCGGAGTCCCCGAAGAGACACTGCTGTAGGGTTAGTGCTGCAGATAAGGGGTGTCGGGTTTACCCGTTGGATCCTCGCCCTGATGCTGTAGCATTATATTCTGGGTGTACTTCAGGTAAGCGCCGTGCCTGGTTTTGCCAGATGACCGGCACACTGCCTCCCTTGTTGGACTCCGTGGTGGGTGGAGGCACACCAGAATGAAGTTTATTTCTCTACTCATATGGATCCAATTTTGCTGTGCCAGGGTAAAGGCCTTGTATTGCCCAACCTTTCAATCGACGAAACTGCTCAACGTGTGAGATTTTTGTTAATTTCCTTGCCTAACAATGCCATGTCTGTTCAATCACCATTTACGATACATAAAGCTCTGAAGGGAATAGGTGGAGAGCCGAAATCGGTTAAAAGATTGCGATCCGGTGATCTACTTGTTGAAACCAGTTCTTCTACGCAGACAAAGTCCTTCCTACTTGCGAAAACATTTCTCAATTCACCTGTAAATATAATTCCACATAAATCATTAAACACATCCCGTGGAGTCATCTCTGAACCTGACCTTTTGGCCACCTCTGAAGCGGAAATCCTTGAAGGATTCTCCAATCAGGGGGTCATTCAGGTCAGAAGAATAACAATAAAAAAAGGATACAACTATTATACCGACTAAACACTTAATTTTAACATTTAGTAGCCCCACACTACCTCAAACAATTAAAGCTGGTTATTTAAACTGTAAAATCCGTCCATACATTCCGAATCCTCTGCGCTGTTTCAAGTGCCAGAGGTTCGGACACTCTCAAACTGCCTGCAGAGGACAATTGACGTGCTCAAGATGTGCATCTGTTGGACATTCTTCCGCAGATTGCAGTCTTGCGCAGAAATGCGTCAATTGTTCACAGCCTCACTCCTCTTGACTCAAAACAGTGTCCTAAATGGAAAACTGAAAAAGAGATTCAAGCCATTAAAACCAATAGAAATATTTCATACCTTGAAGCCCGAAAATTAATAGCACCACAGTTATCCCAATCTTACGCCCAAGTTGCCAAACCTTCAACTGTTACCAGTACAACCCAAACGGACGAAAATATTACACAAATTAAATGCCCGCCTTTGCAATTACTTCAACCTTTAGTATCCGTTCCGCAGCCAGATAAGTCTAATTCAGTTTCCACATTGTCGTCTTCCACTCAGGCAGACCTCTTACTTTCCACATCTTCTATAGCAGCTACAATATCAGAGCCTCCGCACCTTATACCTGTGTCTGATACTCTACTTTCCACCACCAGTAATATGTTCACACCTATCGAACCATCTTCATCAATCATATCCGCTTCTACATCCAACTCCAGTATTCAACCCCCTTCTGCATCTTCAACACAGAATTTGAAAAAAGTCAAAATTTCGGGATAGAAAAAGGAAAAAGAAGTGCTTAAATCAATAATTGATATAAAAATGGCTCAACACAGACCTAGCAAGCCGGCTCCAGTGGAATATTCTACTGATGAAGAGGATATGATTGTATACGACGTGGACGAAGATGCAATCGAATCGAACCCTGATTATGTAAGAAAAGATGGGAAGACATTTTTCAAGGGATCATTGCTTTTAACTCCAACCAGAAGCAGAAGATAACCCTTTTTTAATATTTATCAGATTTCGTGGGGACTTCCCCCGCTTATCTCTGTATCCTTAATTTGAAAATTATTTTTATACTTAAAATGTGAGATTTCACCTTTTTTAAATTGTAATTTTATCAAACCTTTTGGTTATTTTATACTTTTAATGTTTTTACGAATGTCTGGCGCAGTTTAGCCAAAAATGGCTCTTGCGCCAATAACCCCAACATTCCCCTCCCTTCCCTCGCCTACCACCGCAGTCAGTATAGTCGTTATTCGGCCATCTACACTGATGGTTCGAAACGTGCAGATTACGTTGGCTGTGGAGTCGTGATTGAAGATATTCTGCACGGTTATAGGCTCGACACTTCTTGCAGCATTTTCACTGCCGAAGCTGTCGCCATCTACCGTGCACTTCAATTAATCGACTCTACTATGCCCCGTAAATACTGCATCTATACTGACAGCATGAGTGTACTCGAAGCGCTTGAAAACTACCACGATCGCTGCCATCCAGTGGTATGTACAATACTCGACATTACGAGTCGAATGTACAGCAAGGGTTTCGATATCGTGTTTTGCTAGCTACCAAGTCACGTAGGAATCATATGCAACGAGCAAGCGGACAGCGCGGCAAAGTCGGCGACGACGCATCTGCCGCTAGCTGTTCCGCTATCGGATATGAAGCGCGTCATCATGCATCATATTTTTAAGATCTGGCAGGAATCATGGAGTCAGCAGTTGGATAACAAACTGCACTCTGTGAAACCTGTCATAGGAGCATGGCCTGTGATGCCAATGCGAAGAACCGATGTCAAATTGACTTGTCTTCGCATTGGCCATACTCGCTTCACACACAGGCATTTGTTGTTTGGAGAACGTGCCCTGAATGTCCTTCATGCCATGTCTCTTACACTGTTCGTCACATTTTAATCGATTGTCCTGTTTTTAACCATCATCGCATCACCTTTTTTCATACATCTATTTTAACCTTATCTGACTTGGTGGGGGAATCTCCCCACCAAAATCTATTTGCTTTTATAAAGAAAATTGGTTTTTTATATTTAATTTGACTTTTTAAAATGTTTTAACTTTAACTTTATTTTTTACATATGTGCATGCAGGCATGCACATATATAATTCTTTTTATATAATTGTATTCATGTGTGTTTTTAACAGGGTTTTAATATCTTAACAAACGTGTGGCGCAGTATAGCCAAGTTTGGCTCTTGCGCCATAAAACCCAACACTCACTCACTCCACTTCTCATTGGGCAGCACTACCAGTGCGAAGACATGATGTCCGTTTGACTCGACTTCGCATTGGTCTCACTCGTTTCACGCACAGGCACCTTCTGTTGGGTGAAAGGGCAGCATTACCAGTGCGAAGACATGATGTCCGCTTGACTCGACTTCGCATTGGTCATACTCGTTTTACTCATAGGCACCTTCTGTTGGGTGAAAATGCCCCAGAATGTCCCTCGTGCAAAGTCCCATATCCCGTCTATCATATTTTAATAGATTGTCCCGTTTTTAACCATCATCGCATCACCTTTCATACATCTGTTTTAACCTTATCTGACTTAGTGGGGGAAACTCCCCATCAAAATCTATTTGCCTTCCTTTTTAAAATTGGATTTTTACATATGATTTGATTTGTGTGTTTCTTTGGATTTTTAATATATTATGTGTATGTATGCATGCATGCATATACATGTGTACATATATTTTTATACTTATATATTTTTTTAAAAAATGACTTTTTCTTTTAACAAGTGTTTGGCGCAGCTTGGCCAAAATTGGCCCTTGCGCCATTAAAACTCATCATCATCAAACAATTGGTGAACCGAAATCAGTCAAAAAATTGAAATCCGGTGATTTACTTCTCAAAACTAATTCTGCTGTTCAGTCCAAATCTTATTTATCTGCTAAAACTTTTCTTGACTCTCCCCTCCTAGTAACTCCGCACAAATATCTGAACTCCAGTCCACGTAGGAATCATAGGCAACGAGCAAGCGGACAGCGCGGCAAAGTCGGCGACGACCCATCTGCCGCTCGCAGTTCCGCTATCGGATATGAAGCGCGTCATCTTGCATCATATTTTTCAGATCTGGCAGGAATCATGGAGTCAGCAGTTGGATAACAAACTGCACTCTGTGAAACCTGTCATAGGAGCATGGTCTGTGATGCCAATGCGAAGAACTAATTGACTCGTCTTCGCATTGGCCATACTCGCTTCACACACCGGCATTTGTTGTTTGGAGAACGTGCTCCTGAATGTCCTTCATGCCATGTCTCTTACACTGTTCATCACATTTTAATCGATTGTCCAATTTTTAACCATCATCGCATCACCTTTTTTAATTCATCACATTTAACTTTACCTGACTTGGTGGGAGAACAACCCCACCAAAACCTCTTTGCTTTTATAAAGAAAATTGGATTTTTATATTTAATTTGACTTTTTTAAAATGTTTTAACTTTCCCTTTATTTTATATATGTGCATGCAGGCATGCACATATATCAAATTTCTTTTTATGTAATTGTATTTTTAATATGTATTTTTACATGGTTTTATACTCTTTTAACAAATGTTTGGCGCAGTATAGCCAGGTTTGGCTCTTGCGCCATAAAACCCCACATTCACTCACTCACTCACTCACTGAACTTTAGTCGAGGTGTAATTTCTGAACCTGACTTGTTATACACTTCTGAGGCTGAAATACTAGAGGATTTTTCAGACCAAAGTGTAGTGCAGGTCAGGAGATTCATTTTAAAAAAAAGATACTCACATTATCCCATCTAAACACATTATTTTAACGTACAAAGGTGCCATCCAAAGCTCCAATAACTTTTGGAAATCCAGCGATACTGAAGAATTTCCTTGACACCTGAATAAAAAAAGTTTGGCAATTTGAATGGCCAACTAGTTTTGATTTTAATGATTTTAAACGAGTAAAATTACAGAATATATAATACATAGAATGAAGTAATTGTTTATATGCTTTTAACAAATAAAGATCAGAACATCCAAGATAGAATATAATCATTAAATAAATACCAAATGTGGAACATGTATCATCAATTCATTATTTGTATAAGTAATCATTTTTTACTTCAGATAATGCTGCCTTATAATTATTAATTATGAGAAATCTAGAAACCAATCTTAGCACCATATGTACATCAAGGAAATGTCTCTAGATAGAGCTACAAAAAAAAGCATACAAGCGCACATGTTTGGGTCACTTAATTAAAATTAGGAAATGTCAAAGGAAAAACATCCTACACATTTAAATCTCGTTCAGTCAATGTATTCTTTTTATTGGAATGTCAGCTACTAACAAATTCAAAATCTCATTTTGTAACAAGCTTATTTTATTGAACAGCCAAAATAAAGATAAGTATGTATTCTTTTATGAATAACAATTCATAACTTCAAAAAAAAATGTTACTAATTTGAAACAATTAATGATAGGAAAAATAAATAATTATGAGATTTATACATACCGTTTTGCACTCTTCTCTGTTGACTGGTAGGTGAATGAAATCAGGCAAGAGGGATGCTATGGCTTCACTGACTCGGTGCACTACTCGACATAACAGTCGGCTGGCTGACATCGAACAAGTCATCAATTGCTAATTGCATACATGCAACAGCGTAAAATCGCAGAGCAATCAGAACTTGCTTCACTGGATTTAGGGCATTATTGCACGGGGTTTTGCTCTCTAATTTTTCTTCAATTAGCAGAGTGTATGTTAGCAATAGCGACGAATTTAGCGGACTGTAAACAATTGTGGTCTAAGACTAAAGGTTTCGGTTTCGAATTGCTGTCTGTTGAAAGAAAATTGATTCAATGATAAGTCCAAGTTCAATTTGATATAATTGGATATATTTCAATGCTGAAGAACATTTCACTATGATTAGAATAGTTCACATGTAATAATGTACGTAGTTCACAAGTATTAGCATTTTTTCACAAGAATACTTCACAATAGAATGTTTCACTAAAAACGAGTGTTTTCATCTTAAGAAAGATACATGCACTGGCTGTTTCCACAAGACTACTTCTAAATAGAAGTGTATCATTGCAACAGCGCTACCTAACGGCTTTTACTATTCAACATACCGCCCCCCTTGAAACCTCAGAAGGGTTTCAAAAAAGGAGATGTTACGAAATACACAACAATGAAATACAGATAATATGATTAAATAAGAATAAAAGAATTAAATTAAAGTTCATATTCTTGAGAGTTTGGTAAAAGATAAATCTTGTTCACATTTCTAGTTAATTGTCCGCATTTGATATTTACACTCACAACACGTACCTTTTGGTCAGGTCCGAAAAATAGTTTATTAATTCGACGAAAAGTCCAGTTTAATGGAGCAGTTTTTTCTTTCTCGACAATAACCATATCTCCTAATTGAAGATTTGGCTTAGTTCTCCACCACTTGGACCTAGGTTGAAGTCTATGTAAATATTCCGTGGACCAGCGATCCCAGAAGTACTGACGTAGTCTTTGAATCAGGTTCCATCTTTCAGAAAGACCTACAGACCTTGAGGGCTGAGATGGTTCTGGAAACTGATGAATAGGACCTCCCACTAAGTAGTGGGCTGGAGTCAATGCGGTGAAGTCGGACGGAGATCTGGAGAGAGCTCTGTGAGAGGTCTTGAGTTAAGACAAGCCTCTATCAGTATCAATAGAGTAGAACACTCTTCAAAATTAAGAAGTACAGAGTTAGTTGCCTTTATAAGTAATTGTTTGGCACTCTTGATTGCTGACTCCCACAAACCTCCAAAGTGTGGGGTATATGGAGGAATGAAAGACCACTCAATTCCCTTGAGAGAAAGAAAATTTTGTACTTCTTGCAGAAATAAATCCACGAGCTTTCTCAGATGACTCGAAGCGCCTTTAAAATTGGATCCATTATCCGAGATGATTTTGCTCGGACAAGACCTTCTAGCAATGAAACGGCGTAAAAAGCAGCTAGAAATGCAGCAGTCGATAAATCCTGAAACAAGTTCAAGATGTACAGCTTTAGTAGCGACAAATGAAAAGACAAATGTAAGATTTAAATTTTGTCACACTTCGTTTATGAGCACATTTAGTGGTTAATGGACCAGCAAAATCAAGCCAGTACTTTCGAATGGACGAATTTGTTGAAATCGGATAGGTGGTAAATCACCCATTAATTGAGAAGATCTCAGATTCATCTTGAAGCAAATTAGACACTTTTTGTGTGTATGACGAACTACTGATCTACCATCCACAAACCAAAATTTTTGTCTTATCAAAAGACAACGTCAGTTGTGGACCTGCATGAAGATAAGTAATGTGGTAAAAATTTATTACCTTTCTTTGTGAACTCATGACTTTTTCAAAAATAGGATGTTTTTGGTCATATGATAGACGCGTATTCCTCGAAAGTCTACCTCCTACCCGAAGAACTCCCTCAGAATCACATTCCTCAGGGGAGTATTTTGAGTGTCACCCTTTTTATTTGTCATATTTCATCCATCTTAAATATATCGCCCTCTATACAGGCTTCACTATACGTGACGATCTACAGATCAGTTGTGAAGTTTCGGATATGCGCATGATTGAACGGCAGTTGCAAACTGCCGTCAACAACATTTTAAAATGGTGCGACAACAACGGTCATAGTATTTCTGCGAGCAAAGTTGCTGCGTGCACTTTTGCCGCAAACGGGGTATTCATCCCGACCCCGAAATACGCATCCGTGATATACAAATTCCCGTGTTCCCGACATACGATTCCTCGGAGTAATTTTCGACCGCCGGCTCACTTTCCTTCCGCATATTTTACATTTGCGGAAGAGGTGTGAAAAGGTCTTTAAACCTCTTGAAGGTGTTGTCAAACACCTCTTGGGGGGCGGATAGAACATCATTACTCCGAGTGTATCAGGCAATCGTACTCTCTCGCATCGACTACGGATGTGTTGCATATGGATCAGCGTGCAACTCTACTCTGCAAAAACTTGACCCCGTCCACCATATGGCACTGAGAATCTGCTCGGGTGCGTTTCGCACATCACCGGTGCAGAGTCTCTATGTTTACTGTCATCAGCTTCCTCTAGATCTTCGACGGAGGAAGCTGTCTCTTGCGTTTTATTTTAAGATCTTGTCCGTACCTTCACATCCTCTGCAGAATGTGTATATGAGTACCAGCATGAAGAGACTTTATGATGCACGGCCGTCTAACATCCGGCCGTTTATGGATAGGATGAAGCTTCATATTTCTGAACTCGACCTACCTAACGTGCGTATCCAGCAAAGGAACCTTTTCCTATTCCAACCTTGGAATACGCCACGGTTCCAATATATCAACCCTTTTGCCACTTACAGTAAATCCACTGTAGCGCCTGTCGTCTTTCAACGCGTCTTCGCCTACCACCGCAGTCAGTATAGTCGTTATTCGGCCATCTACACTGATGGTTCGAAACATGCAGATTACGTTGGCTGTGGAGTCGTGATTGAAGATATTATGCACGGTTATAGGCTCGACACTTCTTGCAGCATTTTCACTGCCGAAGCTGTCGCCATTTACCGTGCACTTCAATTAATCGACTCCACTATGCCCCGTAAATACTGCATCTATACTGACAGCATGAGTGTACTCGAAGCGCTTGAAAACTACCACGATCGCTGCCATCCAGTGGTATGTACAATACTCGACATTACGAGTCGACTCTACAGCAAGGGTTTCGATATCGTGTTTTGCTGGCTGCCAAGTCACGTAGGAATCATAGGTAACGAGAAAGCGGACAGCGCGGCAAAGTCGGCGACGACGCATCTGCCGCTAGCTGTTCCGCTATCGGATATGAAGCGCGTCATCATGCATCATATTTTTAACATCTGGCAGGAATCATGGAGTCAGCAGTTGGATAACATCATCACATTTTAATAGATTGTCCTGTTTTTAATAATTATCGCATCACCTTTTTTAATTCATCACATTTAACTTTACCTGACTTGGTGGGAGAAATACCCCACCAAAACCTATTTGCTTTTATCAGAAGACTTGGATTTTTATATTTGATTTGAGTTTTTAAACTGTTTTAACTTTAACTTTATGTTTTATATATGTGCATGCAGGCATGCGCATATATAGTAATTATTTTTATATCTTTTTTTTTTCTTGTGTATTTTTAACATATGTAAAATGTTTTAACAAACGTGTGGCGCAGTATAGCCAAATTTGGCTCTTGCGCCATAAAACACTACATTCACTCACTCACCCTCAGAATCACAAAACAGGTTCAATGTTAGTAATTTGTTATCCTTTGGTAAAGGTTTCCTTGAAAAAGACATTTAAATTCATTCGGAAATTCTGCTTGTTGAATCAAACGTACAATAGTAACAACTGCAGTATGAAGTTCCGATGATTTCAAGTAACCAAAAGTTCTAGAGACTGGTGAACGGCTATTTTTTATGAATCTCAAAATCCAAGCACAGACACGAACTAACTTTGTAAAAGACGATATTCTGTCAAAAAATTCTGGTAAAGGCACAATTTTAGCAACACATGTAACAACGCTCCTCTTCTCTTTCAAGGCATTATCCGGAAAGGAGAAAGTCTCTGCGATTTTATAAGATGACGTTTCATTCATGGGTTGATTTAACCAGAGAGGTCCATGAATCCACTGATCATGAGCTACAAGCTGAGAAGGTAAGAGTCCTCTCGTGCCTAGATCGGCTGGATTCTCAATTCCCGAAACATGACACCATTCAACTGATGGAATTGTTGTTTGAATTTTGGAAACTCTGTTGGCGACAAATGGTTGCCAGCGATATGGTTCTGTTTTTAGCCAAGCTAAAGTAATTGTCGAATCCGTCCAGGCAACCCCCTCAGGGGCTCACCTTCTTTAGGTGAGTACGGGGTTCACGCTCCCGAGGTGCCCTAGTGATCTTTTCCTTCTCCCTAGGGGTTTACTGTCTTTGGTAAACACGGGCTTCACGAACCCGGGGAACCCTAGTGAACCTTCTCTATTTTCGGCCCTTTTTCTTGCCATTCCAATTTCCCTTTTCTTCCTTTCCACCTCAGGGGCTCACTTTCGGGTGAGTACGGGAGGCCACGTCCCCGAGGTAACCCGAGTGAATTTTGAAAAGAAAAAAAACCCCAAAAAATATTTGCTTGGTTAGTGTTTCAGTTACAGGTCAATATTTAACGTTATATTTAGTTCAGTTAGGGGTTGTTTTGTGGTTAATTTTATTTTGGATATTTTGAGTTTTACTTATTTCCACTATTTTAATTTTGGCTTATTTCTTTGGGGTATTTGAAAAGTGAAATTCTTTTGTTTTAAATTACGAAATGTGAAGACTGGTTTTTTAGTCTGACCCGCATGTTTGCCGTGTGCGGCGATCCGTACCGGGGGAAAGTGGAGTCTGGGGTTCCTGTTGCGTGCCCTTTGGCCCATGCTTCTCCGTAGACGGGAGGCAGGAGTGAGCCCGCTCCTGTCAATCGGCTGGTGATTAGTTCTGCGGTTACCAATACGGGTTCTTTTGGAATACCAAAGACGGTTGCTTTAGGGTTAGTATTGCAGTTAGGGGTGCCCTAGGTGAACTGGCGGATCACATCCCGAACCTGTACTACTATATCCCAGTACCACCTCTGAGGTAAGTGCCGTGCCTGACGCATGTCAGATGACGGGCGGGCTGCCTCCCCTTGTTGGGCTCCATGGTGGGTGGAGGCGTACTGGGATGAACACAAAAAAACACTCATGGAACCCAGCAGAAAATCTCCTTCAGTGGAGCACCATTTTGAATTTTCCGATTCGTTTCGTTTTTTTATTCTCAGAACTCCTGACACCTTTACTAATATCTCACCATTTCTGATTGAGAAAGCCATAACTGGTAGTATAGGGAAGTCAAGTCAATTCGTAAGATGCGCTCTGGGGACTTGTTCCTCGAAGTGTCATCTTCGAATCAGGCGACGGCCCTTATCAAACTTCGAAAGCTTGCTCATTTAGATCTTACCGTGGCTCCTCATAGTACTTTAAATTTTTCGCGTGGCGTAATTTCGCCAGCGGATTTCTTAAACGTGTCGACTGAGGAAATAAAAGAAAATATGAAGGCCCAAAAAGTCTGTGATGTCAGGCGTATCACGATCAGGCGGGATGGACAGGTGCTGAACACAAAGCACCTCATCCTGACCTTTTCTACACCTGACCTCCCACAGACCGTTAAAATGGCCTACATACGATGCCCAGTTCGACCGTACATCCCAAATCCGCTGCGCTGCTTTCAGTGCCAACGATGAGTGAGTGAGTGAAGATTAACGTCGCACTGTTCAGCTGCACGAGGGCTTTTGGCGACGGACCACTCAGTGCCAACGATACGGCCACTCGAAGAACGTCTGTCGGGGCCAGCCTACCTGCCCTCGTTGCGGGGAGTCGGGCCACGACAGCGTAGATTGTACAAAGAAGGAGCAATGTTTAAACTGTAAAGGTGATCATCCGGCATATTCACGCTCCTGTCCGACTTGGATTATCGAAAAGGAAATAACATCTGTCAAAATAAAAGAGAAAATTTCCCACCCAGAGGCACGGCGTGTTGTTTTGTCACGCACGCCGGTCTCTGGTAAGAGTTATGCTAGTGCCACCCGCAAGAGCACATCGGATAAAAGTATCCAATGTGACTCTATAACAGATACCATCTCGGATTCATCCATACCTACGAAACCGGTGGTACTGTATCCATCAAAAAACAGTTCGCCCCCTAGAACTAAGGTGATTGCTACGCCAATTAGCAAATCACCTCCGGCGAAAAAAAAACTAATTCCAAGGACAGAGAGCGATTCGCCGAGAAAACCAAAGAGCCGAAGGGCTCGTCAACGGGATCTAAAACCACATTTAAATAGGATCCCAAAAAAATTATCCAGAGACTTCCACCGAAAAATAGAGGACGATACTTTGACCGGAGATTGCTCCGAAGACGATGAAGATCTCATAGATATTCAATCGGGCCCTTCGACTTCTAGCTCCAGAGGAGCGAGTGCGGCACAATAATGACCTCCTTCATTTCCTGGAACTGCCGTGGTTTGCGGACTAGACTCGATGATCTCAAATCCATCATATCCACATACCAGCCCGCATGCGTTGCTCTTCAGAAGACATTTCTGAAGAGTACCATGACAATGCAAGTGCGTGGTTATAATTGTGTACGACGGGATGTAGATGGCGCTACATCTCCAACCGGAGGTGTATGCCTCTTCACATCTATACTGTATCCCAGTACTGTCGTCACACTGCACACATCGTTACAGGCTGTGGCTGTACGGATTCACATCCATTCTTTAGTCACAGTCTGCTGTGTTTATCTACCACCTAACGATGTTGTGCCACAAGTGGATTTGAATCAATGTGTCAGCCAATTGCCAGCTCCTTTTATTTTGCTCGGTGACTTTAATGATGGCCAACTTGATTGGCAAAACATTTGCTAGTGTGTCCAGCTCCGATTCATATAGCCCTGCATTCCAGGCGACTAAGAATCGTTTAGAGCGGACACCTATCAACTTCAGATGCCGACAACCTTTCCAATATAACTGTGACTTTGACATGTTTGAATTGAAGAGAGCCTTATCATCGACCCACAATACTAGTCCAGGTCCTGATGGAATATCCTATGTATTGCTTCGCCATTTGAGCGAGGATTCACTAGTAAGTCTCCTTTACCTATTCAACCGAATATGGAGGGAGCAGGTGTATCCTACTCTATGGCAAGAAGCCATAGTGATCCCCATTTTAAAACCTGGAAAAGATCCTAAGAACCCTCTCAGCTATCGACCGATAGCACTCACGAGCTGCCTTTGTAAGACACTAAAACGTATGGTCAATGCCCGTCTCGTTTACCAGTTAGAAAAGAACAAATGCATTCCTCTGTTTCAGAGTGGCTTCCGTAAAGGAAGATCCACTCTCGACAATATTATTACGCTAGAAAACAAAATCAGAAACGCTTTTGTCCGGAGGAATCATTTAGTTTCTATTTTTTTCGATATCGAGAAGGCATATGATCGTACTTGGCGCTATGGGATACTTCGCACTTTATTTAATTTTGGATTAAGAGGCAATTTGCCTACTTTTATTAAAACTTTTTTAAATCTTCGTACTTTTAGAGTGAGACTGGGTGGCACTCTCTCTGCTCCTTTTACCCAAGCTGAGGGAGTTCCTCAGGGGAGTATTTTGAGTGTCACCCTTTTTATTTGTCATATTTCATCCATCTTAAATATTTTATCGCCCTCTATACAGGCTTCACTATACGTGGACGATCTACAGATCAGTTGTGAAGGTTCGGACATGCGCATGATTGAACGGCAGTTGCAAACTGCCGTCAACAACATTATAAAATGGTGCGACAACAACGGTCATAGTATTTCTGCGAGCAAGAGTTGCTGTGTACACTTTTGCCGCAAACGGGGTATTCATCCCGACCCCGAAATACGCATCCGTGATATACAAATTCCCGTAGTTCCCGACGTACGATTCCTCGGAGTAATTTTCGACCGCCGGCTCACTTTCCTTCCGCATATTTTACATTTGCGGAAGAGGTGTGAAAAGTCTTTAAACCTCTTGAAGGTGTTGTCAAACACCTCTTGGGGGGCGGATCGAACATCATTACTCCGAGTGTATCAGGCAATCGTACTCTCTCGCATCGACTACGGATGTGTTGCATACGGATCAGCGTGCAACTCTACTCTGCAAAAACTTGACCCCGTCCACCATATGGCACTGAGAATCTGCTCGGGTGCGTTTCGCACATCACCGGTGCATAGTCTCTATGTTAACTGTCATCAGCTTCCTCTAGATCTTCGACGGAGGAAGCTGTCTCTTGCGTTTTATTTTAAGATCTTGTCCGTGCCTTCACATCCTCTGCAGAATGTGTCTATGAGTACCAGCATGAAGAGACTTTATGATGCACGGCCGTCTAACATCCGGCCGTTTATGGATAGAATGAAGCTTCATATTTCTGAACTCGACCTACCTAACGTGCGTATCCAGCAAAGGAACCTTTTCCTATTCCCACCTTGGAATACGCCACGGTTCCTTTATATCAACCCTTTTGCCACTTACAGTAAATCCACTGTAGCGCCTGTCGTCTTTCAACGCGTCTTCGCCTACCACCGCAGTCAGTATAGTCGTTATTCGGCCATCTACACTGATGGTTCGAAACGTGCAGATTACGTTGGCTGTGGAGTCGTGATTGAAGATATTATGCACGGTTATAGGCTCGACACTTCTTGTAGCATTTTCACTGCCGAAGCTGTCGCCATTTACCGTGCACTTCAATTAATCGACTCCACTATGCCCCGTAAATACTGCATCTATACTGACAGCATGAGTGTACTCGAAGCGCTTGAAAACTACCACGATCGCTGCCATCCAGTGGTATGTACAATACTCGACATTACGAGTCGACTCTACAGCAAGGGTTTCGATATCGTGTTTTGCTGGCTACCAAGTCACGTAGGAATCATAGGCAACGAGCAAGCAGACAACGCGGCAAAGTCGGCGACGACGCATCTGCCGCTAGCTGTTCCGCGATCGGATATGAAGCGCGTCATCATGCATCATATTTTTAAGATCTGGCAGGAATCATGGAGTCAGCAGTTGGATAACAAACTGCACTCTGTGAAACCTGTCATAGGAGCATGGCCTGTGATGCCAATGCGAAGAACTGATGTCAAATTGACTCATCTTCGCATTGGTCATACTCGCTTCACACACAGGCATTTGTTATTTGGAGAACACGCTCCTGAATGTCCTTCATGCCTTGTCTCTTACACTGTTCATCACATTTTAATCGATTGTCCAGTTTTTAACCATCATCGCATCACCTTTTTTCATACATCTATTTTAACCTTATCTGACTTGGTGGGGGAATCTCCCCACCAAAATCTATTTGCTTTTATAAAGAAAATTGGTTTTTTATATTTAATTTGACTTTTTAAAATGTTTTAACTTTAACTTTATTTTTTATATATGTGCATGCTGGCATGCACATATATAATTATTTTTATGTCCTTGTATTTTTTTCTGTGTATTTTTACCATGTTTTTATAATTTTAACAAACGTGTGGCGCAGTTTAGCCAATTTTGGCTCTTGCGCCATAAAACCCCAAATTCACTCACTCACTCACTCACCGTCCAGGCAATGGTTCCCCCTCAGGGGGCTCACCTTCTTTAGGTGACCGAGGTGCCCTAGTGATCTTTTCCTTCTCCCTAGGGGTTTACTGTCTTTGGTAAACACGGGCTTCACGAACCCGGGGAACCCTAGTGATCCTTCTCTATTTTCGGCCCTCTTTCTTGCCATTCAAATTTCCCTTTTCTTCTTTTCACGTCCAGACCACAGATCTACATTCAACAATGTACTTTGTTCCATCTTTGTTTTTTCTGGTAAAGAATTTGATATTTTTTACTACTGTACTATGGTTTACATTTTATATTATGTACTTTTCATTTGATTTTCTTATATTTCTTTCAATATTTTGATTTTGTTGCTTCTTTTATGTTCGATTATTGATTTCTTTGTTTTCAACTTATTATCTTTATTTTTCTGCCACGAAGTCCTGTGACAGACCAGGACTGAGTGGAATGAAGTTGTGTCTGATGTTTTTTTTCACTTTTGGTATGATGACACAACGGACTACTCCCTGGGAAAACTGGCACTTGGAGCGGGGTTTTGAACTTCTGAGGCTCTTTGGACTAGTGAGGTGGGGTCTTGGAGGAAGCGGCCATGTAGAGGGTACCGGAGAAAAGCTGAGTTTTGCGTCTCAGGCCGCCAGATAGTACAGGAGCCCGGGACAGCCTAACCAGCATGTGTCCTGGCTGCTCTATCAACTGGTGCATAATCCCGCCTGTCTTGTAGTTCCAGGTGGTGCCTGGATGGGGTCCTGCATTGCAGAGCGGGGGCTCTCCCGAGGCCACTACTGGTTGCTGACTCTAGGGCAAGCCCTGCCAAACTGGTCCTCTGAAAATCAAAAGGAATTCTCCTCCTCCTTTCCAAAAAAAAAAAAAAAAATTCAAAATAAGTCAAAATAAGAAAAAAACTCAAAACGCATCTATTAAAACCCCCATCCCACCCTACCCATCTCATGATGCTAAACATATGGATGATACAGTCCTCCTATTACCGAAATTTACCGTTGATGAAATTGCTCAACACACACGGTTTTTAATTTTATCCCTACCAAACAATGAAATGTCCCGAAAATCTCCGTTTATTATTCACAAAGCTTTACTAGGAATAGGTGGAGAACCTAAATCCATTAAAAAATTACGATCAGGTGACCTACTTATAGAAACCATATCTGCTGTACAAAGCAAATCTTTTTTACTGGCCAAAACCTTTATAGATTCTCCACTGATTGTAACTCCTCACAGAACTTTGAATTCTTGTCGAGGAGTCATCTCTGAATCCGATCTTTTATACGCATCTGAAACAGAAATTTTGGAAGGTCTTTCTGACCAGGGTGTCACTCAGGTCAGAAGAATTAAGATAAAAAAAGAAACGTCACTTTTTCCTACTAAACATTTAATTTTAACTTTCAATAGCCCTAAATTACCATCAAATATTAAAGCTGGTTACCTCAATTGTAAATTACGTCCATATATACCGAATCCTCTGCGCTGCTTTAAGTGCCAGAGGTTCGGTCATTCCCAAAATTCCTGCCGCGGACAACTCACATGTTCTAGGTGTGCAGCTGTAGGGCATTCTTCTACAGATTGTACCCTAGAACCAAAATGCATTAACTGTTCTCAACCGCATACTGCTGATTCCAAACTTTGCCCGAAGTGGAAAACCGAAAAGCAAATTCAAGAAATTAAAACTAATAGAAATATAACATATGTAGAAGCCCGAAAATTAATCGTACCACAAACGTCTCACACTTATGCTCAAGCTGCTAAATCCTCCAATAAAACCAGTTCTACTCAAACAGATGAAAATATAACGAAAATTAAATGCCCACCTTTGGAATTACTTCAACCCCTTTCATCCACGACAAGAACAAATGTATCTATATCTACTCCTGATGTTTCTACATCATCATCTTCCACCCAAGCCCAACTCTTGCCGTCCACCTCTTCAATATCCACTAGTAACTCCGAGTCTCAACCACCTATTCCTACATGTACTGATGCACCTTCCAACAATATGGTCACCCCTATTGAATCATCTTCCTCCATCATACCAACTTCCTCATCACAGTCCGTTCTTCAACCACCCTCTGATGCTAATACAGTACAGGATGCCAAGAAACTTGCAAAAGCACGATCGAGGAAAAGAAAAAAAGAATTACTGAAAAAATGAAAGAAACAATAATAGATATTAAAATGAATCCTCATAGACCTAAAAAACCGGCCTCTGATGAGTCTACAACGGATGAGGAAGAAATGATTGTCTACGACGTGGAAGATGAAATTGAATCAAATCCCGATTACGTGAAACAAAATGGTAAGACCTATTACCAGGGACAATTACTGTTAACTCCAACGAAACACAGAAAATAACTTTTTTTTTTTTCCAATACCTGTCAACTTGGTGGGGAATTCTCCCCACCAATCTGTATTTTAACATCTTTGATATTAACTTTTATATCCATAAATTTTAAAATTTAAAATTTTTTTAACCAGAATATTATAACCTTTTAATGTTTTAACAAAATGTTTGGCGCAGTTTAGCCAAAATTGGCTCTTGCGCCAATAACCCAAACAAAAATTCACATCAATAAATGCATCACATGAAGTTCCTTTCGAAATCAGATTTGGGATTCCATTGTATCCCAAGGATTTTTATTTCTTCATCATTTTGCACCCTTTTAAGATCTTTATTTTCGGCAACCTTTTTGATCACTATTTCACTGTTAGACTGCCACTTCCGAAGGTTGAACCCTCCTTTTTTCATCATCTCCTTTAGTTGCCAGACGAGTTCAACTGCTTCTTTTTCAGTCGCGGCACCACTTAGTAAATCATCTACGTAAAAATGATGAAGTGTAGCGAATGAAGCCAAAGGATACCTTTCCCTTTCATCAAAAGCAAGTTGAGTCAAGGTTCGAGTGGAAAGATATGGTGCACATGATGTCCCATACGTGACAGTGGTTAACCTATATTCCTTCACCGTCTCCTTTGGATTATCTCTCCATAGAATTCGTTGCCAATTTGTATCTTCCGATGAGATCCTTATTTGACGGAACATCTTTTCCAAGTCTGCACACACAGCTATTTGAAATGTTCTGAAGGAAAGCAGAATTGGATACACGTCTCGTTGCACTCGGGGTCCAACCATTAGTATGTCATTAAGAGAATACCCTGATGTTGATTTGGCTGATGCATCGAAGACAACCCTCAGTTTTGTTGTACTGGAATCTCGTAGAACTGCGTGATGAGGAAGATAATATGCTTCCCTTTTAGCGTAGTCATTTTTAGGAACAAGCTCCATATGCCCTAAAGTTAAATATTCCTGCATAAAGTCTCTATATTGAGAATAAATCGCAGGTTTCTTGATTAGTGAATGTTCTAATGATTTGAATCTTCGAATAGCTGATTCTCTCGAATCTCCTAATTTAGATGGTGATGAATGAAATGGTAATCGCACTACATATCGTCCATCCTCATTTCTAACATGAGTATCTATGAAATGATCATCACATGTCCTTTCTTCACTAGTCAATAAGCTAGCTTCAGGTACTGAATCTAACTTCCAAAAGTTACTCACTAACTCGTCAGTTACTACCTGGATGCTATTAACCGCAATTGAAGAAAACATATCTTCAGAAGAAACATTTCCTGCGACTATCCACCCTAAATCTGAACGAACTGCAAAGGGTTTATTGTCCCCAAGGGAAAGAGATTGACCCTTTAGCATTGGAAGAGCTATGTTTACACCAATGAGAATATCGATAGGACCACTTTTAAAAAACGTAGGATCAGCTAACTTCAAATCACTAAAAGGTTCAGACCAAGAAGAATCTAAACTGAAATGTGGAAGTTGACCTACAATCTTATTAACTACATATACTGAAGTTACAAACGAAATATTAGATGTAAAATGAGGTGTAAACTTAATCTCCGAAATACCATTAGTTCGAGTATCTGATGCTTCAAGGCATGAAATGCGCACATTTGTTCGCTTCCTAGGCAATCCAAGTCTTTCCAAACTACTAGTAATTAAGCAAGCCTGGCTTCCCGGGTCAAGAAGAACACGACACAACCGAGTTCCACCGAAAGAATCACAAACATTGACTAGTGCAGTACATAGAAGCACCTGAGAATTGGAATCGAACCCTGAACAGGAAGTTATACTTGGATTATTTACATTAGGAGGATTTGGACCTGTATCAGTATTAGTAGCATCAAATACAACTGGGTGAAACACTTTCGCTGAAGCTGAAAGTACTGAATTATTAGCATATCTAGGAATGGAAGAATTTGGCTCAATAGGAGTCATAAAATGTAACAATGTGTGATGCGATTTCCCACATTTTCGACACTTATTAGTGCTTTTACAAGCAGACTTCCTATGAAATTTAGTCAAACAATTGAAACAAATGTTATTCGATTTTACAAAATTCACTCTTTTTTTAACAGAAAGATTTAGAAATGCATCACATTTATTTAAATTATGATTGCTCTGACAGTAAGAACAATGCAGTTGGAAACCTGAAGCAACTAGTGTTACTTTCTTGTTACTAATGTTTCTTTTAACTCCATAACCTTCAGTCATAAGTGATCTAGCATGATTCGAAAGAAATTGTAAAAGCTCGCTGAGCGAAGGAATTTTTCATTATCTAGAGACCTTTCCCACGAACCTCTTGTGGTTGAGTCTAACTTAAATTGAATGATAAACATTAGAATTATGTCTGCTGTGCCCTCGACCTTGAGATCTAAAGTCTCCAATAATCGAACGCATTCTTTAGTCGAATCGACTAACTTTAGAATTTGAGCATGGGATTCACAAGTTATCGGCGAAATATTCATAAGTTTTTCATTAAAGAACTCAATATTTCACGCTTATGAAAATATCTTTCCTTTAAAAGATCCCAAGCAATCTGAAAATTACCATCTGTTATTGGAAGTGATTGAACTATCTTCTGAGCATCTCCTTTTAAAACCCCTTTGAGATATTGTAATTTCTGAGCACCAGTTAAATTTTGATTATTTGTAACGGCTGCTTGAAACAGATCCGAGAAAGTTAACCATTCATCAATAACTCCAGAAAATGTCGGAAGCGACAAGGTAGGAAGTTTAATTTCGGTTGAATCAGAATTTCTTGTATGAATTACTTCCGTACTCTTATTTGTTTTATTTAGATGCGAGACCCGTCTTTCTAATAAAATTAACATTTCCTCCCATGTATCAAGCAGCTCTTGTTTTTCTAAAATATAGCCCTCAATTTCATCATCGTTAGCAAGGCTAAATAAATTATCAAAAAGGGTTTTCAATTCTTCCCCTATTACATCAAACCTATTTTTTCTAATTGTGAGCTCGGTAGAATCCAATTCATTAATATCCTGTAACGTTTAATTTTTTAAACGCGTTAGTGATGATATAATGGCTTTATTCTGGTTTAAGCACGCTTTAGATTTCATATTTAAATTTTGAACAATTACTGATCAGAAGAATTCCACTCATATAGATATTTAAATCAAATTAAAATAAGTAACACAAGTGCTTTTCACATTCGCAATCTAATCACATTGATTTTTACTACTCAAATGCAAGAAACAGAAAGAACACTAAATAAATCTTCACAGAAATAAATCACATTAAAATACTAAAGCATTATATTTAGAAATAAAACAAGCTAAAAGCACACACAAACAGCATTCAGATAATATGTTTACAAAATGAACTGACTCACCCGACCTAACCATCCGAGAAACACCCTGAAGAAACCAATAGAGTAATCCACTAGTCCAAAGAAACGCCGAATGTAGGTCACACACAAGTAACTCCTCAACAAAACGAAAACACAAATTTTGAATTCTACAACCTGATAAAAACCTTTAAATGCTTAGATACTCCGAGCGATCGGACCATTAATTTATGTATATTAGCAATAGCGACGAATTTAGCGGACTGTAAACAATTGTGGTCTAAGACTAAAGGTTTCGGTTTCGAATTGCTGTCTGTTGAAAGAAAATTGATTCAATGATAAGTCCAAGTTCAATTTGATATAATTGGATATATTTCAATGCTGAAGAACATTTCACTATGATTAGAATAGTTCACATGTAATAATGTACGTAGTTCACAAGTATTAGCATTTTTTCACAAGAATACTTCACAATAGAATGTTTCACTAAAAACGAGTGTTTTCATCTTAAGAAAGATACATGCACTGGCTGTTTCCACAAGACTACTTCTAAATAGAAGTGTCTCATTGCAACAGCGCTACCCAACGGCTTTTACTATTCAACACAGAGTCAATTTTGCGACACTTTGTTTTGTCAGTAGGAATCTTCTCTGAAACTCGCAATCGTCCAATTCCTCGAACAAATTACTCCTTCCAACTAATTTTCTGACTTTCTAAAAACTCTAATTCAGTAACAGTGGAAACTTTCTGAATGGTATTCATCGTAAAATAAAAATCTATCCAAACTCAAAACTTGCACGAAAACGTAAACACTCGAAAAATCGCTTATTGCGCAAGTGCGGTTACAACTGACCCGGCTGTGGCACTGGGTCAGGATTTTTTAACTTGAACCGGAGTTAAGCTATTAACTTGGGATGGTGAATAACGTTTTCGGCGAAACCCAGATTTCCTTCCTCTAACCGGCGGTCAGGTTAGCGGTGAATATGGGCGTTACACAGACATCTCGCGAGTTTTTGAGGCGTAGCGTTAAATAAAGAGCACTTTTTGAGTTCCTCACACCCTCGGGCATTCCTCTTCGGCACGGTCAAAAGAAAAGAGGTTGCTTGTCATTGGTAGATGTGCAATGACGTCATTATTCCGGGTTGCCTGGTTTGGCGTTATAGCATTTTTCTATGCCGTTGTGGTTCATTGAAACATAAAAGTTTTGTCCCAATTTGGGAGATTGTTTTTCAGGCAGTTTTTTCTGCCGTGTCTTGAGTATAACAGCTAAATTCCCTTGCGTATGAAATTTTCACTGTAAAAATAACAATCGGTTCTTTTTTTCATTCACGTAAATCAAAATATTTTTAATGGATTCAATTTTGTAGAAGAAATATATATTTGAGCTTAGTAAATGAGGAACTCAATTACAAATAAAAAAATTGTTATATAATTTTTAATAATCCATTTACTGTGATTAATAATACTTTGTAAATGAATTACATGTTTCGAGTTTTATCCTTATGTAAGAAAAAAAGAAGTCACTTATAAATAAAGAAAATTTATGTTTTTTTATAATATATATTTATTGGTAATATCAATGTACATTTTAAAGGTAAATGAATTCGTTCTTATATCAGAATGAATTTGTACAGGCAAGTGATATTTTTAATTATTAGCTTAAGTTCATTTTTGTAATTAGTGATTTGTTTTTTCTGTATGTGTGAAAGACTCATTTATTCACATTTCTAAAAAATTCGTCTAATACTCTGTTTCCTTTTTTAAATTTTAGAATTAAATTTACTGCAAAAATTTTAGCTATTATAAACTTAACTATATAAATAAACTTATACATAAATTTTTATTTTCTATCTTTAGTAAAGTACTATAAATAAAGTGATTCGTGGCTATTGTATAAGAAACACCTCACTGTTCTAACTTCCATATCACATCCATATTATTCGCTCAAGTTATCATCAACACATTTATTCACATAATTCTCAATTTTTGCAATTATTTTAGAGGTTTCCTCTTCTAACATGCTCACACATACAAATCTTCATTCAGGGTTTAAATCAAAAGTCCTGAAATAGAGTACCACTTGAATCCCTTCATCAGGGGTTTGTTATAGAGAATAGTTTGTTTTTATAACAGGCAAGTATAATGAAGATATAGTCATTAATGGAATTTGATTCATCTTAAGAAATATTTACTGATCGATGTTGTGTCACTCGAAGCACATCAATTTTCTCCTTTCCTAAAGTATGTTTCCTCCTGTAAAGCTACTGCTCGAGAATTAATACGAAAATATGACATAAAATAATACGTTTTCGAGCAAAAATAAAAATTAGCCATTAAATTATAATTTCCAAAAACTTATTTAGATTTTGCATATTATTTTACAAGAATTTTCACACACTAATTATTGACTTTCTTATGGTTACAATAAGAGATAATCAAGAAAGTATAAAACGTAGCAGAAATTATTTAAACGAAATCTCTCTCTCATTTAGAAAAATTTCTTTTCCAACATTTTCATTCTTAGAATATATATATATATATATATATATATATATATATATATATATATATATATATATATATATATATATATATATATATAGTAGTAATTTAAAGTTTATTTTAAAATATCCAGAAATGGGCTTAATTTTCGAGAAATATATATCTTCATATTCACGTGTGTTCTGTGGTATCCTTTTAAAATGTATCTGTACTTTCTTTCCATTTTATTTCGTTATTTATGAGCACAATGGCGTTGGAAGTATAAAGTACGCACTCAGTAAATTTTCGAAACGCCACTAATATTATACGAAAAAAAAAAAAATGTAAGAATTTGTTTAAAAAAATGATTATTTGTCAGTTAACCCAACAAACTAAACATATATGTCTGAAATAAAAATAACCGTAACAGTTATAGAAACAATTAATTACCGTAAAAGCCGGCGTATAACGCACTATTTGAACACAGAAAATAAGATCGAAATTCATGAGTGCGCATTATACTCTGGGGAAAAAATGTTAACTTTAAAAATAAGAAAAAGCTCCTGGAAAAAAAAAATTAGACTTCTACATATATCGAAATATTGTTCAGTTAAAAGAAATCAAATTCTTTATCCAAATGTATATCTGAAGAGTACACTATTTTTTTTCTAATTTTTTTCTTGGAATAATACCTTGAATAAGTGATTTCTAAATATATAGAGCCAGGACTTCGAACCGTAATTTTTTTTTTTGTTCCAGTTCAACTATAAAAATATATATATCGTTTCTCTTCCGGTTTCCGTTCTGCCAAAAATAATGGTTTTCGGTTCAGATCTGAATGAATAATTTTACTTTACGTATATTCTTATATTTGTACTACAAATATAATTCTAAAAAAACGGCAGATACCAAATATCTGATATTCAAAGGATTTGATATTTTATGCTAACGAAAGCAGTACATTACAGTTGGAAAAATTTTTAATTTTACATTTATTAACTTGTGTATTTAAAGGATTTTTTTTTAAGAACATGCAAATAAATCGATAGTTTATTAATGTCTCATTCAGAGGAAACATGAGGGATATCGCAATGAGACGGACCTCATTATTTGAATAACAATCAAGTAACGAGGATGATATCCGACCTGGAACCCAGTCGATTATGTTATGACGGCAATGAAAGTACTTTAAGCCTTTAGAAAGTTAACGTGTATTAGAGCCCTGCTAGATGATGGAATCCTCAATTGTGATCACTCGGCTACCACAGCTGTAAAAACATGTGGAATCTACAATGTGATACTGTTTAACAAGTGACATTTATTTATGATTTTGAGATAAAGTATTAAGTTAACGCCACATTCCTGCCATTTATCACATTTACCTGTCATTGTTAATCGATTATCATAATTTTCAGCATACATAGGAGCAATTAGATCAAAGATGAACATTATCATATAATTTTT
>BMAU01005779.1:0-21665 GCA_019973935.1 Trichonephila clavipes | reverse complement strand
CAAGAGCCAAAATTGGCTATACTGCGCCACACGTTTGTCAAAATTATTTTAAATATGGTAAAAATACACATAAAAAATACAAGGACATAAAAATAATTATATATGTGCATGCCAGCATGCACATATATAAAAATAAAGTTAAAGTTAAAACATTTTAAAAAGTCAAATTAAATATGAAAATCAATTCTTCTGATAAAAGCAAATGATTTTGGTGGGAGATTCCCCACCAAGTCAGGTAAAGTTAAAACAGATTGATGAAAAAAAGGTCATGCGATAAGTATTAAAAACGGGACAATCTATTAAAATGTGATGAACAGTGTAAGAGACATGGCATGAAGGACATTCAGGGCACGTTCTCCAAACAACAAATGCCTGTGTGTGAAGCGAGTATGGCCAATGCGAAGACGAGTCAATTTGACATCAGTTCTTCGCATTGGCATCACGAAAAGCCATGCTCCTATGACAGGTTTCACAGAGTGCAGTTTGTTATCCAACTGCTGACTCCATGATTCCTGCCAGATCTTAAAAAATATGATGCATGATGACGCGCATATCCGATAGCGGAACAGCTAGCGGCAGATGCGTCGTCGCCGACTTTGCCGCGCTGTCCGCTTGCTCGTTGCCTATGATTCCTACGTGACTTGGTAGCCAGCAAAACACGATATCGAAACCCTTGCTGTACAGTCGACTCGTAATGTCGAGTATTTTACATACCACTGGATGGCATCGATCGTTATAGTTTTCAAGCACTTCTAGTACACTCATGCTGTCAGTATAGATGCAGTATTTACGTGGCATATTGGAGTCGATTAATTGAAGTGCACGGTAAATGGCGACAGCTTCGGCAGTGAAAATGCTGCAAGAAGTGTCGAGCCTATAACCGTGCATAATATCTTCAATCACGACTCCACAGCCAACGTAATCTGCACGTTTCGAACCATCAGTGTAGATGGCCGAATAATGACTATACTGACTGCGGTGGTAGGCGAAGACGCGTTGAAAAACGACAGGCGCTACAGTGGATTTACTGTAAGTGGCAAAAGGGTTGATATAATGGAACCGTGGCGTATTCAAGGTTGGAATAGGAAAAGGTTCCTTTGCTGAATACGCACGTTAGGTAGGTCGAGTTCAGAAAATATGAAGCTTCATCCTATCCATAAACGGCCGGATGTTAGACGGCCGTGCATCATAAAAAATCTCTTCATGCTGGTACTCATATACACATTCTGCAGAGGATGTGAAGGCACGGACAAGATCTTAAAATAAAACGCAAGAGACAGCTTCCTCCGTCGAAGGTCTAGAGGAAGCTGATGACAGTTAACATAGAGACTCTGCACCGGTGATGTGCGAAAAGCACCCGAGCAGATTCTCAATGCCATATGGTGGACGGGGGTCAAGTTTTTGCAGAGTAGAGTTGCACGCTGATCCGTATGCAACACATCCGTAGTCGATGCGAGAGTACGATTGCCTGATACACTCGGGTAATGATGTTCGATCCGCCCCCCAAGAGGTGTTTGACAACACCTTCAAGAGGTTTAAAGACTTTTCACACCTCTTCCGCAAATGTAAAATATGCGGAAGGAAAGTGAGCCGGCGGTTGAAAATTACTCCGAGGAATCGTACGTCGGGAACTACGGGAATTTGTATATCACGGATGCGTATTTCGGGGTCGGGATGAATACCCCGTTTGCGGCAAAAGTGCATGCAGCAACTCTTGCTCGCAGAAATACTATGACCGTTGGTGTCGCACCATTTTAAAATGTTGTTGACGGCAGTTTGCAACTGCCGTTCAATCAGGCATGTCGAACCTTCACAACTGATCTGTAGATCGTCCACGTATAGTGAAGCCTGTATAGAAGGCGATAAAACATTTAAAATGTGAGAGATATGACATATAAAAAGGGTGACACTCAAAATACTCCCCTGAGGAACTCCCTCAGCTTGGGTAAAAGGAGCAGAAGAGTGCCAGCCAGTCTCACTCTAAAAGTACGAAGTTTTAAAAAATGTTGAATAAAAGTAGGCAAATTGCCTCTGAATCCAAAAATAAATAAAGTGCGAAGTATCCCATAGCGCCAAGTACGATCATATGCCTTCTCGATATCAAAAAGATAGAAACCAAATGATTCCTCGGACAAAAGCGTTTCAATTTTGTTTTCTAGCGTAATAATATTGTCGAGAGTGGATCTTCCTTTACGGAAGCCACTCTGAAACAGAGGAATGCATTTGTTCTTTTCTAACTGGTAAACGAGACGGGCATTGACCATACGTTCTAGTGTCTTACAAAGGCAGCTCGTGAGTGCTATCGGTCGATAGCTGAGAGGGTTCTTAGGATCTTTTCCAGGTTTTAAAATGGGGATCACTATGGCTTCTTGCCATTGAGTAGGATACACCTGCTCCCTCCATATTCGGTTGAAAAGGTAAAGGAGACTTACTAGTGAATCCTCGCTCAAATGGCGAAGCAATACATAGGATATTCCATCAGGACCTGGACTAGTATTGTGGGCCGATGATAAGGCTCTCTTCAATTCAAACATGTCAAAGTCACAGTTATATGGTAAAGGTTGTCGGCACCTGAAGTTGATAGGTGTCCGCTCTAAACGATTCTTAGTCGCCTGGAATGCAGGGCTATGAATCGGGCTGGACACACTAGCAAATGTTTTGCCAATCAAGTTGGCCACATCTAAAGGTGACGAATACAAAGCAGTAGAAGTTTCCAATATCGGAATGTTAAAATCCCGATAAAGGCCATTCGCTGCTTTGACCTTTCTCCATAACTGTTGACTGGTAGTTGACGATGTGATTGAAGACACATACTGGATCAAGATTCTCTCTGGCATTGACGACGTATTCGACGAGCTAACGCTTTCGCACGTTTGAACGCTATGAGATTAGCAGATGTGGGGTACCTCCTGAAAATACCCCCACGCCCTCCTTTGCTCCTTTTTGGCTTGTTGGCAGGAAGCGTTCCACCATGGTTTGCACAGCTTTCGAGGAGAATTAGATGTTCTGGGAATGGCTGCATCGGCAGCATTCCGAATAAGCTTCAGTGACATTGAAGACTGCTGCATCAACTGCCCTGTTCTGGACCATTGTGCCGGTGATAATCGCTAACCGCGTGAATTTATCCCAGTCTGCGCGATGAAAATGATAAGTGGGGGGACGAAAACGCGTCCCCGCACCATTAACATGCGAGACTAGGAGGGAATGATCGCTGTTGTGCAGATCGTTTGCAACCTCGAAATTCAACATCGGTAGCAGAGTTTGCGAACAGATGGCTAGATCGAGGGAGTGAAATGTCCTCGTGGGTGCATGGAAATACGTTTTCTCGTCGTTGTTCAGCAGACAGAGACGGTGATCAGAAATCAACTTGGAAGATGTGGCCCGGAAGTAGTTCTGCTTGGGTTGATGAAGATGACATGGAAATAACATGGAGCTGGCATATTGACTTATTCTGTTTAGGGAGGGATGAAAGCGGTTCAAGTAAATTTAATGGCGGGCATTTTATTTTTGTGATGTTTTCATCTGTTTGGGTGGAATTGTTTACTATTGAGGGTTTTACCTTGGCATAGGTTTGGACTAATTGTGGCACTATTAGTTTTCGGGCTTCAACATACGTTATATTTTTATTAGTTTTAATTTCCTGAATTTGTTTTCGGTTTTCCACTTCGGGCAAAGTTTGGAATCAGCAGTGTGGGGTTGTGAACAGTTAATACATTTAGGCTCTAGACTGCAATCTGTGGAGTTCTTGTCCAACAGATGCACATCTAGAGCATGTTAATTGACTACGGCACGAAGCTTGAGAGTGACCGAACCTCTGGCACTTAAAACAGCGCAGAGGGTTCGGAATGTACGGGCGACAGATCGTCCATCAAGATAGCCAGCTTTTATTGCGGGCGGAAGTTTCCTATTGAATGTTAAAATTAAATGTTTCGTAGGGATAATGGTAGCATCTTTTTTATTGTAATTCTCCGGACTTGAATCACACCCTGATCAGAAAATCCTTCAAGTATTTCTGATTCAGGATACTCAGCAAAGTCGGATTCAGATATGACACCGCGAGAAGTATTCAGTGATTTATGAGGACGTATTGTAACGGAGAATCTAGAAAAGTGTTCGCTAGGAGAAAATATTTCGTTTGTAAAGCGGTATGAGTTTCTATTAGTATATCCCCGGATCTTAAACGTTTGACAGTTTTCGGTTCTCCACCTATTCCAATCAGTGCCTTATGAATGGCAAATGGGGATTTTAGACATTTCAACGTTTTGTAATGGTATCAACAAAAAAACTAACATTTGTAGCAATTTGATCGACATTAGGTTCTTTGGGTAAAACAAGGCCTTTACCCGGGCACACAGCATTGGATCCATAAATATGCGTACAGAACTTCATCCTGGCGTGCCTCCACCCACCACGGAGTCCAACAAGGGTTGGCAGTGTGCCGGTCATCTGGCAAAAACCAGGCACGGCGCTTACCTGAAGTACACCCAAAATATAATGCTACAGCATCAGGGCGAGGATCAACGGGTAAACCCGACACCCTTATCTGCAGCACTAACCCTGGGCAGTATCTCTTCGGAGACTCCGAAGATGAGGTACCTAGTGTTGACAGGAGCGGGCTCACTCCTGCCACCCGTCTGCGCGAAGCGTGGCCAAAAGGTAATCCCAGGACACCATTTTCCTCCTTTACGGGACGCCGCACACGGCAAACATCCGCTGTCGGAAAACCAACGTTGTTAGTTAAAAAGAAACTAAAATAATCAAAACAGTTAAAGAAATCCAAGAAGAATAATACAAATACCAAAAGAAATGATCGCCGAATCACGAAAGGATTAAACTAAATCTTTAGTGGTACTGGGCTCGAACTCGTGACAAAGCCAGCCACGATCCGATGCCTATACCACTCGGCTACCGCGGCCGTCTTCCCTACGGAAGCTACTCTGAAACAGAGAAATGCATCTGTTCTTTTCTAACTGGTAAACGAGACGGGCATTGACCATACGTTCCAGTGTCTTACAAAGGCAGCTCGTGAGTGCTATCGGTCGATAGCTGAGAGGGTTCTTAGGGTCTTTTCAGGTTTTAAAATGGGGATCACTATGGCTTCTTGCCATTGAGTAGGATACACCTGCTCCCTCCATATTCGGTTGAATAGGTAAAGGAGACTGACTAGTGAATCCTCGCTCAAATGGCGAAGCAATACATAGGATATTCCATCAGGACCTGGACTAGTATTGTGGCCGATGACAAGGCTCTCTTCAATTCAAACATAAAGTCACAGTTATATGGTAAAGGTTGTCGGCACCTGAAGTTGATATGTCCGCTCTAAACGATTCTTAGTCGCCTGGGTGAGTGAATGTAGTGTTTTATGGCGCAGCCGAATTTGGCTATATTGTAAAATATTTCACATATGTTAAAAATACACAAGAAAAAGATAAAAATGATTACTATATACTGGTGCATGCACACATATATAAAACATAAAGTTAAAGTTAAAACAGTTTAAAAGTCAAATCAAATATAAAAATCCAAGTCTTCTTAAAAATCTTAGTCGCCTGGAATGCAGGGCTATATGAATCGGAGCTGGACACACTAGCAAATGTTTTGCCAATCAAGCTGGCCACATCTAAAGGTGACGAAAACAAAGCAGTAGAAGTTTCCAATATCGGAATGTTAAATTCCCGATAAAGGCCATTCGCTGCTTTGACCTTTCTCCATAACTGTTGGCTGGTAGTTGACGATGTGATTGAAGACACATACTTGATCCAAGATTCTCTCTGGCATTGACGACGTATTCGACGAGCTAACGCTTTCGCACGTTTGAACGCTATGAGATTATCAGTGGTGGGGTACCTCCTGAAAATACCCCACGCCCTCCTTTGCCCTTGTTGGCAGGAAGCGTTCCACCATGGTTTGCACAGCTTTCGAGGGAAGTTGGATGTTTTGGTAATGGCTGCGTGAGTGAGTGAGTGAGTGATTGTTGGGTTTAATGGCGCAAGAGCCAAATTTGGCTATACTGCGCCACACGTTTGTTAAAATTATAAAAACATGGTAAAAATACACAGGAAAAATACAATGATATAAAAAATTATTATATATGTGCATGCCTGCATGCACATATATATAAAAAAATAAAGTTAAAGTTAAAACAGTTTAAAAAGTCAAATTAAATATAAAAATCCAATTTTCTTTATAAAAGCAAATAGATTTTGGTGGGGAGATTCCCCCATTGGGAATGGCTGCATCGGCAGCATTCCGAATAGCTTCAGTGACATTGAAGACTGCTTCAACAACTGCCCTGTTCTGGACAATTGTGCCTGTGATAATCGCTAACCGTGTGAATTTATCCCAGTCTGCGCGATGAAAATGATAAGTGGGGGGACGAAAACGTGTCCCCGCACCATTAACATGCGAAACTAGGAGAGGGAAATGATCGCTGTTGTGCAGATCGTTTGCAACCTCGAAATTCAACATCGGTAGCAGAGTTGGCGAACAGATGGCTAGATCGAGGGAGTGGAACGTCCTCGTGGGTGCATGGAAATAAGTTTTTCTCGTCGTTGTTCAGCAGACAGAGACGGTGATCTGAAATCAACTGTTCGATCTGTCGCCCGCGAGAGTTTGTATATCATGCCCCCATAGAGGGCTGTGTCCGTTAAAGTCACCGAGCAAAATAAATGGAGCTGGCAATTGACTGACTAAATGATTCAAATCCACTTGTGGCACAACATCGCTGGGTGGTAAATAAACACAACAGACTGTGACTAAAGAATGGACGTGAATCCGAACAGCCACGGCCTGTAATGATGTGTGCAGTGGGACGACATTACTGGGAAACAGATTAGGACGTGAAAAGGCATACACCTCCGTTGGAAATATGTATCGCCATCTACATCCCGTCGTACACAATTATAACCACGCACTTGTATTGTCATGGTACTCTTCAAAATGTCTCCTGAAGAGCAACGCATGCAGGCTGGTACGTGGATATGATGGATTTGAGATCAACAAGTCGCGTTCTTAGACCACGGCAGTTCCAGGAGATAAAGGAGGTCATGAAGTCTTCGCAAAAAGCTCCTCGCAAGGAGCCAGAATTGAAAGGTCTGGGCGACAGATCGTCCATTAAACTTTCGTCGCTTTGCGAACGTGTAATGTCATGACATGTCTCCCATGTCATGGTGTTTTTTAGACAGGTTCGACCTCTTTTTTTTTTGGGATTGCACCGCCGATTCCTTGATGCGTTTTTTTTTCTTCTTATTATCTTGGGGGAGGGGATACAGACTTACAGTTTTGTCCAATCACAATATTTTCGGTGTTGTTGCGGTTATCGCAGTCTGGTTTTGGAGCCGTACATCGTCTACTGAATGGCTGTTGATATGATGTTTTTCTGGTCGCCGACGCATAGCTTTTTCCAGAAACTGGCGTGCGTGACGATACAACACGCCGAGCCTCCGGATACGAAATTTTATCCTTAATTTTGACGGCCGTGATCTCCTTTTCGAGTAGCCAGGTTGGACAAGAGCGAGAAAACGATGAATGATCCCTTTGCAATTCACGACATCGTTCCTTTGCTTTGCAAAGCAGCTAGTCGTGTCTAAGGATGAAAAACGAAGGCTTAGTATATTCATATGGAGGGTTTTAAAGTACTTCTTTGCAGGATTTTTATTCTATATATATATATATATATATAAATTTATGATAACTTTGTGATAAACAATATTTTTTAAGGATTTTTCGTGAATGTTTACGGGTAAAACAACACAAATATATTTTGTATGATATATTTCTTAACTTCAAAAATAATATGGAATAATATATATATTTGTTTTTCTATGTAAAATGTTTTTATTTTTTCAATGCAATAAGGTTTTTGGTCCTTAAAGTGCTTTTTATGCGTTTCTAATCTGTATTTCGTAAACTGTGTAAGACTTTGAAGAAAAGCTTTTTGAACTATAAAATTGTTAAAAATATTAAAAGGCGACGACCGTTTGAAGAAAGTATATCAATATTCATAATTGCTTTGAAAATGTTTGTTCTTTTGATATGCTGCGTTTTAGGTTTTTAGCATAGTTTTTTGAATTTTCAACCTTTAAATGCATTTTTTCTCTGAAACAGATTTTTTTGATGGTTTTACAACACGTAAGCATGATATCTCAAAAGTTCTGTAGATAATTGTCTGTAATTTTGTGTAATTGTGCATTTTCCGTATGTATCGTGACCTAGGGATTAAAAAAACGAGCATATTTACCTTTTATGATTTTTTTCTGTGTGATAAATGTGAAATTTTTTGAAAAATTCCATGATAGTGCAATTTTTGACTTCTAGTTCAGTAACAAATTAAAATTTTTTCAATGGAGGTCAATTCATTAGTAACTGTTTTTTGCACGGTAAAATTATGTGGGTTTTTACCTCAAAATATTATGCATTAGAATTTATTTTTACTATGTTTAACGGGACAAATAACGTCTAATTTAAACCCAAAAATTGGCCATATTTAAAAATACATTTAAAGAAACCCTTTTTTTTTGCTATTTTTATTAGTTTTCAGTTATAATTAAAAAAAATGAGTTTAAAAATAAATTTTCAGCAAAATTTCAAAAAATGTCTCCGCAACTAGTCGGGCACCTTAACATCACGGTTCGGGTATTGAGTGAGTGAGTGAGTGAATGTGGGGTTTTATGGCGCAAGCCAAAATTGGCTATAATGCGCCACACGTTTGTTAAAATATTAAAAACAGGGTAAAAACGCACATTTTAAAAAATTGACATTTGAATTTAGATGTGCATGCAAATGCACATATATAAAATTAAATGTCAAGGTAAATGATTTTAAAATAGTCAAATTAAAAATTAAAAAAATATCCTGAAAAAGCAAATAGGTTTTGGTGCGGTAAAATTCAGGTAAGAAATGTGATGAAATAAAAAATAAAACGATGATGGTTAAAAACTGGGCGAGAACCGGTGTTTGGAACAAACACTAACGGTTAAAAACTGGACAATCGATTAAAATGTAATGAACAGTGTAAGAACATTTTGCATGAAAATTGAGGTCGCGTGTTCTCCAAACAACAAATGCCTGTGTGTGAAGCGAAGTAGTGGCCAATGCCAGGTCAGCATCAAAAAAATAAACCAGATGAATTCGGGATTTTGGCAGACTTATCGTTAAGAGGACTATTTGAAAATTTAGAGAAGAAAGGACTTAGTTTGAGTGAGTGAGTGAGTGTTGTTTTATGGCGCAAGAGAAACTTGGCTAAACCACACGTTTGTTAAGACATTAAAACCCTGTTAAAAACACACTAGAATACCTTATACCAATGAAACCCTTCCAAAAATTCTCTTTATTTATCAAAGACTGAGCATCTAATGATTGTTATGGAAGATGCATTCGATGTGGAACACAAAATGCAAACAAAGTTTGCGGATAAATGAGGAAAAGTGGAGAGAATTTTCGTAAACAAATGCGCGAGTGAGTGAGTGACTTTTGGGGTTATTGGCGCAAGAGCCAAATTTGACCAAACTGCGCCAAACATTCGTTTAAAAGCATTAAAAGTGCTAAAAGTTTAATGGAATTTTGGTTAAAAAAAAGGTAAAATTGAAATTAAACGTAAAAAAGTCAATCCGAGCAAATTAAAAACAAAGCCTGGTGGAGGAATCCCTCCACCAAGTTCGAATGTATTCATAAAAAATCACTTTTTTATTCGAAACTTTCTACGGGTTGGAGTCAACGTGCGAGAATATTCTTCACGTTTCCAACCTTCAGCCTGCCACCATTCATCCGAAAATTTTTCTATTTCATTCACGGGAGTTAGTTTTTGTGGTGATTCCACCTCTTCTGCAACGTCGTATATAAGCATGTCTTCGTCTGATGTATCCTGTAAAGGTATACTTTTTTTAGGTTTTGTGAGGCGTCAATTGTGTGTCTATTTTGGAGGTAATACTTCTTTTAGGACGCCTTTTCTTGGACTTTTAAAGTTTGTTTTGCATCTTGGGATGTAAAACGGTTTTCGGTTATAGAGGTTGCAGTTTCAACAGCAGGACATGTTTCCGCTGGTAAGGGTGTGAACATTGTCTTCATCTGATGTGTATTGGTGATTGAAGGTGTGTCATTAGATGTAGGATTAGGTGGTTGAGGTTCTGAGACAGTAGCTACTGTTGAAGTGGATGGCAAGAGGTGTACTTGGGGGAACTAAAGATTGAATTTCAGTTGAAAGTGGAGCAAATTTATTAGAAGTTTTAAGAAGGCGGGTTTCAGTTGATAAAGATGAGGCAGAGGTATTTAGGCTATTGTCAGGGCAGCAGCAGAAGAAATGGGTTCAGGTAACCGAGATTCAGTTTGTGTGGTTGGTTTTATTGAAGATGCGGAGGGCAAGAGGTTTACCTGAGTGGTAGACGACGATGTGGAATTTGAAGTAATTGAAGGAGATGCATTTGGATGAGGTACGGATAATAGAGGTTTAAGTATTTGTAAAGGTGGGCACTGACTTTAGTAATATTTTCATCTGTTTGTGTTGTACGGGTAGCAATGGAGGGTTTTTGAGCGTAAGTTTGGGGATATGTGGGGTTTAATGGCACAAGAGCTAATGCTGCGCTGGCATTTGTTATTAAGAACTATTAATCTTTTCGGCTTCAAAGTAGGATATGTTTTTATTTGTTTTAATGGTTTGAATTTCCTTTTCAGTTTTCCATTTAGGACAAAGTTTGGAATCGGCGGTATGAATCTGTGAACAGTTAATGCATTTTGGTTCTAGGGGTACAATCTGTAGAAGAATGCCCTACAGCTGCACACCTAGAACATGTGAGTTGTCCGCGGCAGGAATTTTGAGAATGACCGAACCTCTGGCATTTGAAACAGCGCAGAGGATTCGGTATATATGGACGTAATTTACAATTCAGGTAACCAGCTTTAATTTTTGATGGTAGTTAGGGCTATTGAAAGTTAAAATTAAATGCTTAGTGGGAAAAAGTGACGTTTCTTTTTTTTTTTAATTCTTCTGACTTCAGTAACCCCTTGGGCAGAAAGTCCGTCCAAGATTTCTGCTTCGGAGGCGCACAAAAGATCTGGTTCAGATATCACACCACGACAAGAATTTAAGGATCTATGAAGATTTACAATTAACGGACAGTCTAAAAATGTTTTGGTTAACAAGAGAGATTTCGTTTGTAAGGCAGATGATGTTTCGATAAGCAAATCACCAGATCGTAATTTTTGACCGATTTGGGTTCGCCGCTTATTCCTTGAATAGCCTTTATGAATTGCAAATGGTGACTTTTGTAACATTTCATTGTTAGGAAGAGATAGGATTAAAAACGAGCATGTTCGGAAACTTTATCGATGTTGAGAGAGGGTAACACAAGGCTTGTACCATTCATGAGCTGAGCATCATGAGTTGGGTAGGGTGGGTTGGGGTTTTTAAAAATGCGTTTTGAGATTTTTATTATTTTGATTTATTTTGAATTTTTTTTTTTTTTTGAGAAAGGAGGAGGAGAATCCCTTTTGATTTTCAGAGGACCAGTTTGGTAGGGCTTGCCCTAGATTCAGCAACCAGTAGTGGCCTCGGGAGAGCCCCCGCCTGCAATGCAGGACCCCATCCAGGCACCACCTGGAACTACAAGACAGGCGGGATTATACACCAGCTGATAGAGCAGCCAGGACATGCTGGTTAGGCCGTCCCGGGCTCCTGTACTATCTGGCGGCCTGAGACGCAAAACTCAGCTTTTCTCCGGTACCCTCTACATGGCCGCTTCCTCCAAGACCCCACCTCACCAGTCCAAAGATCCTCAGAAGTTCAAAACCCCGCTCCAGTGCCAGTTTTCCCCAGGGAGCAGTCCGTTGTGTCATCATACTAATAGTGAAAAACCATCAGACACAACTTCATCCCACTCAGTCCTGGTCTGCCACAGGACTTCGTGGCAGAAAAATAAAGATAATAAGTTGAACACAAAAAATCAACAATCAATAATCGAACATAAAAGAAGCAACAAAATCAAAATATTGAAAGAAACTTAAGCAAATCAAACGAAAAGAACGCAATATAAAATATAAACCATAATACGGTAGTAAAAAATTTCAAATTTTTTACCAGAAAAAAATTAAATTTAGAACACAGTTCATTGTGTAATGTAGATCTGTGTCTGGACGTGAAAAGAAGAAAAGGGAAATTTGAATGGCAAGAAAGAGGGCCGAAAATAGAGAAGGATCACTAGGGTTCCCCGGGTTCGTGAAGCCCGTGTTTACCAAAGACAGTAAACCCCTAGGGAGAAGGAAAAAAGATCACTAGGGCACCTCGGGAGCGTGAAACCCGTACTCACCTAAAGAAGGTGAGCCCCCGAGGGGATTTTCGTAAACAAAAGACGTGTTAAGCGGGCAGTAACAGAAGCTGTCTGCGAATACAATAAGGGTACAGTACGCACCATTGTAGAAACACAGAAAGCATTAGGTGTAGCTACGGATGATCAACGAAACAACTTGCTACTATCTTAGATTGTCGAAAACAAAAATTTCAAAAACGTCGTCAAAATGCCAGTAATAAGCTGGCTCTTAAACTTATTAAAAAAGCAATACATAAAAAAAAAAAAAAAAAAAAAACGAGTTATTAGCTAGGAGGAGAGAAGGAATGACTTATGGCGCAGGCTTTTAAAACAAACCTGTTTTGAAAAAATAATACATTTTAGCAATAATTTGTTTTACTTTATTTTATTTTAGATATTGATTTAAGTTTCAAATTATTTTTATAAAAGCTTTTAAATTTTCTATTGTACATTTCATGTTTTTTATTACATTTATTTCATGTATTTCATTTTATTTTTTAATATATTTCATAGATGTTTCTTGCAAAAATAAGTCACAATGATATTTCTATTTTCAATTTTGGGCTCACAGACAGGCATTCTAAAAAAAGCTTATATTTTTGTTTAATATTTTGAAATTGAATTGTATTATGTTTTATTTTAAAGGTATATATTTATACAACATATTGAAAAATTATTACAAAATTTCCATTATTTTGATATATATTTGCTGATTGGTATTCTTAAAAATGCATTTTCTCAGTTCGAGTTTTTTCATGAAATCATGGTCTTTAAAAGTACAAAACTTCTACAGATATTTATCAAACAACTGGGAATTTTGGTGTGTATCTTTATTACAATGTGCTCAATTAAATTAGGGATCCATTTTTCAATATTTTGAATAGAAAAAAATTTTATAAAAGAAAATGTAGCAGAAGTCATGTTTTTTAGCTTTTTCCATTAATGTTTACATTTTATTTTTTTCCCTAATTTGTTTGTTGCAAAATCGATCCCTAAAAAGTTATTACTCATAGTCTAATAAATCCAAAAAAAAATTTTGGTGTCAAAATAATGATAATTGTAAAAGAAGAATTTTGAAAATCGGTAAAAAAATTTTTAAAAAAATTTAAATTTTAAATTTTTTAAATTTAGGAATTTTTTCATGGTGAAATTTCTTAGTTTAGTAGTAACTGTTAATAATATACAAAAAAATATTTTAAAACCCTTAAATAAAAAAAAAAAATTGAAAAGGTGCAGAGTCCCCTTAATGAGGACGATATTTCTTCATGGAAAAATAATGTGTTGCCTTCATTATTGCAAGACTACGCGCCTGAGTTTGTATCACAATGCTGCCGAATTCGGCCTGTTAAACTCATGCCTGACAAGTCCCGTTTTTAAAAACGAAACATGCCATGGTGGAAAACTGACTAAAGAACGTTTGACAGTTTTGATTGTACAAATGCTACTGGCACTCATAAGATAAAGTTGGTTGTGATTGATAAAAGTCGTTCTCGTTGTTTTAAAAATGTACGATCTCTACACCATGCGATTACCTATCTCAAGCTCGATCTTGGATGACAGGAGACCTGTTTAAAAACTGGGATCAGTTGGATGCCATTTTGGTAAGCAGAAAAGAAAAGTTATTCTTTTTGATAACTGCCCTGCCATCAAAAGACATCCCTACCACAAAGATAAAAATCGTTTTTCTGCCACCTACTGCACATCCATTGCAGGCCTTAGATCACTATTATCAAAAATGGTCAAACAAAAGTACAGAAAAAAATTAGTCCAGCGGTACGTGGAGACATGGAGGGAGAAAAATCAACCAAAATTAATCTTTTAGACTCCTATTCATTTTATTACTGCTGTTGGGATGAAATTGACATTATTTAAAAACTGCTTCCGGAAGGCGGCATTCAAATTTTCAGACGAGCCAAATACCACCTTCGGACAATATCATATCAATGTATCTTCATCTATTTTACGGTGGAAGTTCTCTGGATAATTTTTGATTACGTTAAAGTGGATGATGCCCTAATAACGAGCAGCACTCGCACACTCGGTGACATTATCGCGATCGCTCTCTGTCCTCACCACCTCTAACCCTTTTCGGGGAGGTGAGAAAAAAAGATTTGCTAAGAAGGGACGACCATTTACAAACTCCTTCGTTCTGCTGGGTTGCAAATCGTGGGTGAGTGGAACAAGTTTGGGGTTTTTTGGGTGCAAGAGCCAAACCGGCTGTTGTCTTTTTTGCGCCAAACGTTTGTTTAAAGAGTATAAAACCATGTAAAATACATATAAAAATACAATTACATAAAAGCATAACTCTTAATAGTGACCGGCCTGCGTGCACAAAATAAAAATAAAGGTAAAGTTAAAACATTTTAAAAGTCAAATTAAATATAAAAATCTTTTCTTTATAAAAGCTGGTTTTTGGGGTATTTCTGTTATCCAAGTCAGGACAGTTAAATGTGATGAATTAAAAAAGGTGATGCGATAATTATTTAAAACAGGACAATCCTTTTGTGATGAACAGTGTGCGCTGGCATGAAGGACATTCAGAGCACGTTCTCCAAACAACAAATGCCTGTGGTAGGCTATGGCCAATGCGAAGACGAGTCAATTTGACATCAGTTCTTCGCATTGGCATCAAGCCAGCGCAGCCAGGTTTAAAGAGTGCAGTTTACGGTCGAACTGGGACATGATTCCTGCCAGATCTTAAAAATATGATGGGACGCGCTTCATATCCGATAGCGGAACAGGTCGGCAGATGCGTCGACGCCGACTTTGCCGCACTGTCCATTGCTCGTTGCCTATGATTCCTACGTGACTTGGTAGCCAGCAAAACACGATATCATGTTTTCCTTGATTTCGTAATGTTGACGTATTGTACATACCACTGGATGGCAGCGATCGTGGTAGTTTTAAATTACTATGAGGAGCCACATGCTGTCAGGTATAGATGCAGCATTTACGCATAGTGGAGTTTATAAGGGCTAAATGGCGACAGATTCGGCAGATGACAAATGCTTCAAGAAAGTCCCCTATAACCGTGCATCTTATCTTCAATCACGACTTGAACGTCCCATTTCGAACCATCAGTGTAGATTTCCGAATAACGACTATACTGACATTCGGTGGTAGGCGAAGACGCGTTGAAAAACGACAGGCGCTACAGTGGATTTACTGTACGTGGAAATGAAGGGTTGATATAACTGTGGCGTTCCAAGGTGGAATAGGAAAGTGTTTTTGCTGGATACGCACGTGTTCATTCGAGTTCAGCCTACCCAGCTTCATCCCCATAAATGGCCGGATGTTAGACGGTCATCATAAAGTCTCTTCATGCTGGCACTCATATACACATTCTACAGAGAATGTGATGGTTTTATGGTACGCAAGATCTTAAAATAAAAAAGAGACAGCTTCCTCGTTTGATCTAGAAGAAGCTGATGAAAAATACTCTGCACCGGTGATGTGCGAAACGCAAGCAGATATTCATATATGGTGGACGGGGTCACATATTTGCATAAAGGTAGAAAGTTAAAACTGATCCGTAAAACAAATTAAATATGCGAAAGTACGATTTTCTTTATAAAAGCAAAGTAATGATTTTGGTGGGGAAGAGGTGTTTGACAACACCTTCAAGAGGTTAAAATTTTCAGATGTTCTTCCGCAAAAAAATATGCGGAAGCGAAAGTGATGGCGGTAAAAATTACTGGACATCGTTAAAACTGTGATGAACAGTGTATAGACATGGATGCGTATTTCATTCAGGATGAATTCTCCAAATTGCGGCAAAGTGCCTGTGTGAAGCGAGTATGTGTTTTATGGCGCACGAGCCAAATTTGACATCAGTTCTTCCACACGTTTGCATTAAAAATTTTACATATGAAAAATACACAGAGAAAAAAAATATAAAAATAACTCCATATATTCCTGCCTGCATGCACATATAAAAATATGATGCAAAGTTAAAACAGTTTAAAAGTCAAATCAAATATAAAAATCGGAACTTCGCTGATAAAAGGCAGAAATAGGTTTTCGCCGGGGTATTTTGCCGCGCTGTCCGCCAAGTCAGGTAAAGTTAAATGCCTATGAATTAAAAAAGGTGATGGTAGCCAGCAAAAAACAGGACAATCTATTAAAATGTGATGAACAGTGTAAGAGTGTGAGTGAGTGAGTGAATGTATTTTATGGCGCAAGAGCCAAACTTGGCTATGGCAGCGCCATCGTTTGTTAAGTTTTAAAACCCTGTTAAAACACACATGAATACAATTATATAAAAGAATTTATATAGTGCATGCCTGATTACATATGTAAAAAGTAAAGCGGTAAATGTTAAAACATTTTAAAAGTCAAATTAAATATAAAAAAACCAATTTTCTTTATAAAAGTGCAAATATTTTGGTGGGAGATTCCACACCAAGTCAGATTTCAGGTTAAAATAGATGTATGAAAAAAGGGAGATGCGATGAAGATTAAAAACTGACAATCGATTAAAATGTGTGAGTGAGTGTGAGTGGCAATGCGGGTTTTATGGCGCAAGAGCCAAACTTGGCGTATACTGCACACGTTTGAAAGACATTAAAACCCTGTTAAAAACACACATGAATACAATTATATAAAAAAGAATCATATATGTGCATGCCTGCATGCACATATGTAAAAAGTAAAGTTAAAGTTAAAACATTTTAAAAGTCAAATTAAATATAAAAAAACCAATTTTCTTTATAAAAACAAATAGATTTTGGTGGGGATGTCAGATAAGGTTAAAATAGATGTATGAAAAAGGAGATGCGATGAAGATAAAAACTGGACAATCGATTAAAATGTGTGAGTGAGTGTGAGTGAATGTGGGGTTTTATGGCGCAAGAGCCAAAATTGGCTATACTGCGCCACACGTTTGTTAAAATATTAAAACTATGTTAAAAATACACAAGAAAAATACAATGATATAAAAATAATATTATATATGTGCATGCCTGCATGCACATATATAAAAAATAAAGGTAAAGATAAAACATTTTAAAAAGTCAAATGAAATATAAAAATCCAATTTTCTTCATAAAAGCAAATAGATTTTGGTGGGGAGATTCCCCCACCAAGTCAGATAAGGTTAAAATAGATGTATGAAAAAGGTGATGCGATGATGGTTAAAAACTGGACAATCGATTAAAATGTGATGAACAGTGTAAGAGACATGGCATGAAGGACATTCAGGAGCGCGTTCTCCAAACAACAAATGCCTGTGAGTTAAGCGAGTATGACCAATGCGAAGACGAGTCAATTTGACATCAGTTCTTCGCATTGGCATCACAGGCCATGCTCCTATGACAGGTTTCACAGAGTGCAGTTTGTTATCCAACTGCTGACTCCATGATTCCTGCCAGATGTTAAAAATATGATGCATGATGACGCGCTTCATATCCGATAGCGGAACAGCTAGCGGCAGGTGCGTCGTCGCCGACTTTGCCGCGCTGTCCGCTTGCTCGTTGCCTATGATTCCTACGTGACTTGGTAGCCAGCAAAACACGATATCGAAACCCTTGCTGTACAGTCGACTCGTAATGTCGAGTATCGTACATACCACTGGATGGCAGCGATCGTGGTAGTTTTCAAGCGCTTCGAGTACACTCATGCTGTCAGTATAGATGCAGTATTTACGGGGCATAGTGGAGTCGATTAATTGAAGTGCACGGTAAATGGCGACAGCTTCGGCAGTGAAAATGCTGCAAGAAGTGTCGAGCCTATAACCGTGCATAATATCTTCAATCACGACTCCACAGCCAACGTAATCTGCACGTTTCGAACCATCAGTGTAGATGGCCGAATAACGACTATACTGACTGCGGTGGTAGGCGAAGACGCGTTGAAAGACGACAGGCGCTACAGTGGATTTACTGTAAGTGGCAAAAGGGTTGATATAATGGAACCGTGGCGTATTCCAAGGTTGGAATAGGAAAAGGTTCCTTTGCTGGATACGCACGTTAGGTAGGTCGAGTTCAGAAATATGAAGCTTCATCCTATCCATAAACGGCCGGATGTTAGACGGCCGTGCATCATAAAGTCTCTTCATGCTGGTACTCATATACACATTCTGCAGAGGATGTGAAGGCACGGACAAGATCTTAAAATAATACGCAAGAGACAGCTTCCTCCGTCGAAGATCTAGAGGAAGCTGATGACAGGTAACATAGAGACTCTGCACCGGTGATGTGCGAAACGCACCCGAGCAGATTCTCAATGCCATATGGTGGACGGGGTCAAGTTTTTTCAGAGTAGAGTTGCACGCTGATCCGTATACAACACATCCGTAGTCGATGCGAGAGAGTACGATTGCCTGGTACACTCGAGTAATGATGTTCGATCCGCCCCCCAAGAGGTGTTTGACAACACCTTCAAGAGGTTTAGAGACTTTTCACACCTCTTCCGCAATTGTAAAATATGCGGAAGGAAAGTGAGCCGACGGTCGAAAATTACTCCGAGGAATCGTACGTCGGGAACAACGGAATTTGTATATCACGGATGCGTATTTCGGGGTCGGATGAATAACCCGTTTGCGGCAAAAGTGCACGCAGCAACTCTTGCTCGCCGAAATACTATGACCGTTGGTGTCGCACCACTTTAAAATGTTGTTGACGGCAGTTTGCAACTGTCGTTCAATCATGCGCATGTCCGAACCTTCACAACTGATCTGTAGATCGTCCACGTATAGTGAAGCCTGTATAGAAGGCGATAAAACATGTAAAATGTGAGAGATATGACATATAAAAAGGGTGACACTCAAAATACTCCCCTGAGGAACTCCCTCAGCTTGGGTAAAAGGAGCAGAAAGAGTGCCAGCCAGTCTCACTCTAAAAGTACGAAGTTTTAAAAAATTTTGAATAAAAGTAGGCAAATTGCCTCTGAATCCAAAATCAAATAAAGTGCGAAGTATCCCATAGCGCCAAGTACGATCATATGCCTTCTCGATATCGAAAAAGATAGAAACTAAATGATTCCTCCGGACAAAAGCGTTTCTAATTTTGCTTTCCAGCTGAATGACGTTATCGAGAGTGGACCTTCCTTTACGGAAGCCACTCTGAAACAGAGGAATGCATTTGTTCTTTTCTAACTGGTAAACGAGACGGGCATTGACCATACGTTCTAGTGTCTTACAAAGGCAGCTCGTGAGTGCTATCGGTCGATAGCTGAGAGGGTTCTTGGGATCTTTTCCAGGTCTTAGAATGGGGATCACTATGGCTTCTTGCCATGGAGTAGGATACACCTGCTCCCTCCATATTCGGTTGAATAGGTAAAGGAGACTTACTAGTGAACCCTCGCTCAAATGGCGAAGCAATACATAGGATATTCCATCAGGACCTGGACTAGTATTGTGGGCCGATGATAAGGCTCTCTTCAATTCAAACATGTCAAAGTCACAGTTATATGGTAAAGGTTGTCGGCACCTGAAGTTGATAGGTGTCCGCTCTAAACGATTCTTAGTCACCTGGAATGCAGGGCTATATGAATCGGAGCTGGACACACTAGCAAATGTTTTGCCAATCAAGTTGGCCACATCTAAAGGTGACGAATACAAAGCAGTAGAAGTTTCCAATATCGGAATGTTAAAATCCCGATAAAGGCCATTCGCTGCTTTGACCTTTCTCCATAACTGTTGACTGGTAGTTGACGATGTGATTGAAGACACATACTGGATCCAAGATTCTCTGGCATTGACGACGTATTCGACGAGCTAACGCTTTCGCACGTTTGAACGCTATGAGATTATCAGTGGTGGGGTACCTCCTGAAAATACCCCACGCCCTCCTTTGTTCCTTTTGGCTTGTTGGCAGGAAGCGTTCCACCATGGTTTGCACAGCTTTCGAGGAATGGATGTTTTGGGAATGGCTGCATCAGCAGCATTCCGAATAGCTTCAGTGACATTGAAAACTGCTTCATCAACTGCCCCGTTCTGAACCATTGTGCCTGAGATAATCGCTAACCGTGTGAATTTATCCCAGTCTGCGCAATGAAAATAATAAGTGGGGGACGAAAACGTGTCCCCGCACCATTAACATGCGAGACTAGGAGAGGGAAATGATCGCTGTTGTGCAGATCGTTTGCAACCTCGAAATTCAACATCGGTAGCAGAGTTGGCGAACAGATGGCTAGATCGAGGGAGTGAAATGTCCTCGTGGGTGCATGGAAATAAAAGTTTTCTCGTCGTTGTTGAGCAGACAGAGACAGTGATCCGAGATCAACTGTTCAATCTGTCGCCCACGAGAGTTTGTATCATCATGCCCCCACTGAGGGCTGTGTCCGTTAAAGTCACCGAGCAAAATAAAAGGAGCTGGCAATTGGCTGACTAATTGATTCAAATCCACTTGTGGCACAACATCGTTGGGTGGTAAATAAACACAACAGACTGTGACTAAAGAATGAATGTGAATCCGTACAGCCACAGCCTGTAATGAAGTGTGCAGTGTGACGACATTACTGGGAAATAGATTAGACGTGAAGAGGCATACACCTCCGGTTGGAGATGTATCGCCATCGACATCCCGTCGTACACAATTATAACCACGCACTTGCACTGTCATGGTACTCTTCAGAAATGTCTCCTGAAGAGCAACGCATGCGGGCTGGTACGTGGATATGATGGATTTGAGATCATCGAGTCTAGTCCGCAAACCACGGCAGTTCCAGGAAATGAAGGAGGTCATTATTGTGTCGCACTCGCTCCTCCTCTGGAGCTAGAAGTCGAAGGGCCCGATTGAATATCCATGAAATCTTCATCGTCTTCGGAGCAATCACCGGTCAAAGTATCGTCCTCTATTTTTCGGTGGAAGTCTCTGGATAATTTTTTGGGATCCTATTTAAATGTGGTTTTAGATCCCTTTGACGAGGCCCTTCGGCTCTTTGGTTTTCTCGGCGAATCGCTCTCTGTCCGTGAATTATTTTTTTCGCCGGAGGTGATTTGCTAAGTGGCGCAGCAATCACCTTAGTTCTAGGGGGCGAATTTGTTTTTGATGGTAACAGTACCACCGGTTCAGCAGTGGGTATGGATATATCCGAGATGGTATCTGTTATAGAGTCACATTGGATACACTTATCCGATGTGCTCTTGCGGGTGGCAGTAGCATAACTCTTACCAGAGACCGGCGTGCGTGACAAAACAACACGCCGTGCCTCTGGGTAGGAAACTTTTTCTTTTATTTGACAGATGTTATTTCCTTTTCGTTATCCAAGTCGGACAGGAGCGTGAATATGCCGGATGATCACCTTTACAGTTTAAACATTGCTCCTTCTTTTACAATCTGCGTGGTCGTGGCCCGGATTCCCAACGAGGGCAGGTAGGCTGGCCCCGACAGACGTTCTTTGAGTGGCCGTATCGTTGGCACTGAA